>MU751204.1:73270-94566 GCA_026770625.1 Nicotiana glauca | reverse complement strand
AAGTCTATAAGCCACCTCTCCCACACGATCGAGAATCTCAAATGGACCGATGAACCTAGGGCTAAGCTTGCCCTTCTTCCCAAATCTCATCACGCCCTTCATAGGCGACACTCGGACCAATACCCGCTCACCAACCATGAAAGCTACATCCCGAACCTTACGATCTGCATTCTTTTACCGCGATTGAGCCGAACGAAGCCTGTCGTGAATGATCTTGACCTTATCCAAGGCCTTCTGAACTAAATCTGTACCCAATAACCGAGCCTCTCCCGGCTCAAACCATCCTACTGGAGACCGACATTGCCTACCATACAACGCCTCATATGGAGCCATCTGAATACTGGACTAGTAGCTGTTGTTGTGGGCGAACTCTGCTAAAGGCAAATACTGGTCCCACAAGCCTCCAAAATCAGTGACACAGGCTCGGAGCATATCCTCCAATATCTGAATAGTCCTCTCGGACTGGCCGTCTGTCTGAGGATGGAACGCTGTGCTCAACTGAACCTGGGTACCCAACTCCTTCTGGACTGCTCTCCAGAAGCGCGAGGTAAACTACGTACCCCGGTCCGAAATGATAGATGCCAGTACCCCATGAAGGCGAACAATCTCCCGGATGTAGATCTCAGCTAACCTCTCCGAAGAATAGGTGGTTGCAACAGGAATAAAATGCGCTGACTTGGTCAGCCTATCAACAATGACCCAAATAGCATCAAACTTCTTCCGAGTCATCGGAAGTCCGGTAACGAAATCCATGGTAATCCTCTCCCACTTCCACTCGGGAAGCTCAATCCTCTTAAACAAACCACCAAGCCTCTGATGCTCATGCTTAACCTGCTGACAGTTCAAACATCGAGCCACATATGCAACAATATCTTTCTTCATCATATGCCACCAATAATGCTGCCGCAAGTCCTGATACATCTTCGCGGTGCCCGGGTGAATAGAATACTGAGAACTATGGGCCTCCGCTAATCAACTCTCTAATCCCATCGACATTGGGCACACAAAATCGCCCCTGCAACCTCAAAAACCATCATCATCAAAGGTCACCTTCGTGGCACCTCCACGCTGCACCGTGTCTCTCAGGACATACAAATGGGGATCATCAAACTGCCGATCACGGATGCGCTCCAATAATGAAGAACGAGCGACCGTGAAAGCTAACACTCTGATAGGCTCAGAAATGTCCAACCTCACAAACCGATTGGCCAAGGCCTGAATATCCAAAGCAAGTGGTCTCCAGCTGACCGGAACATAAGCAAGACTATCCATGGTGGCGGACTTCCTACTCAATGCATCGGCCACTACATTGGCTGTCCCCGGGTGGTACAAAATAGTAACATCATAATCCTTCAGTAGTTCCAACCACCTCCTCTGCCTCAAGTTCAACTCCTTCTACTTGAATAAGTATTGCAGACTCTTGTGATCAGTGTACACCTCACACGTCACGCCATATAGGTAATGCCTCAAAATCTTCAAAGCATGAACAATGGCTGCCAACTCTAGATCATGAACTGGATAATTCTTCTCACGGATCTTCAATTGCCTCGAAGCATAAGCAATGACTCTGCCATCTTGCATCAATACCGCACCAAGCCCAATACGGAAAGCATCACTATAAACTATATAAGGCCCTGAGCCTGTGGGCAAAACCAATATCGGTGCCGTAGTCAGAGCTGTCATGAGCTTCCGAAAGCTCTCCTCACATTTGACTGACCATCTGAACTGGGCACCCTTCTGGGTCAATCTAGTCATCGGGGCTGCTATGGATGAAAATCCCTCCACGAATCGGCGGTAGTAACCAGCTAACCCCAAGAAACTCCGAATCTCAGTAGCTGATGATGGTCGAGGCCAGTTCTTGACTGCCTCAATCTTCTTCGGGTCCACCTGAATACCCTCTGCCGATACGACATGACCCAAAAATGCAACTGAACTCAACCAGAACTCGCACTTCGAGAACTTAGCATATAACTGACTATCCTTCAGAGTCAAAAGAACCACTCCGAGGTGCTGCTCGTGCTCCTCCTGGCTGGGGGAGTATATCGGAATATCATCAATGAAAACTATCACGAACAAATCCAAGTAGGGCCTAAACACTCGGTTCATCAACTCCATAAATGCTGCTGGGGCATTGGTCAACCCAAACGACATGACCAAAAACTCATAATGCCCATACCGAGTGCAGAATGCTGTCTTAGGGACATCAGATGCAATAATCCTCAGCTGATGGTAACCAGATCTCAAATCTATCTTTGAAAATATCTTTGCACCCTGAAGCTGGTCGAATAAATCGTCGATCCTTGGCAGTGGATACTTATTCTTTATCGTCACCTTGTTCAATTGTCGGTAATTAATGCACATCCTCATCGAACCACCCTTTTTCTTCACAAATAACACTGGCGCACCCCAAGGCAAAACGCTGGGTCTAATGAAACGCTTCTCAAGCAAATCCTGCAACTGATCCTTTTACTCCTTCAACTCTAGCGGGGCCATGCGATACGGAGGAATGGAAATGGGCTGAGTGTTTGGAGCCAGATCAATACAGAGATCAATATCCCTGTCGGGCGGCATACCCGGCAGGTCTGAAGGGAAAACCTCGGGGAACTCCCGAACAATAGGAACAAAATCAATAGAGGGGACCTCTGCGCTGGAGTCGCAAACATTCACCAAATAAACTAGACACCCCTTCTCGACCATGTGTCGAGCCTTAATATATGAAATAACACTGCGGTGGCATGACCTGGGGTCCCTCTCCACTCTAGTCGGTGCAAATCTGGCAAAGCCAAAGTCACGGTCTTGGCGTGACGATCCAATATAGCATGATACGGGGACAACCAATCCATCCCCAATATAACGTCGAAATCTACCATATCTAAGAACAATAAATCAACACGGGTCTCAAGACCCTCAAACACTACCACACATGAACGATGCACTCGGTCAACCACTATAGAATCACCCACCGGTGTAGATACATAAACAGGAACACTCAAAGCATCACTAGGCATAACCAGGTATGGTGCAAAGTAGGATGACATATATGAATACATAGAGCCAGGGTCAAATAGTACTGAGGCATCTCTATCACAAATCAGAATAGTACCTGTAATGTCTGCATCTGAAGACTCAGCCTCTGGCCGGGCTGCTGGCTGGCCTCTACCTCTAGCGGCCTGAGCTCCACCTCTATGACCTTTACCTCCACCTCTATGACCTCTGCCACCACCTCTGACTGGCTGGGCAGACTGAGGAACCGCTGGTGCCCGAATTCGGGTGCGAGAACTCTGATACTGAGAGCTGCTTGAAGCTCTAGGGCAAAATCTGACAATATGCCTCGGATCACCACAAGCATGGCAAAACCTCGTCTGCTGCGGCTGAGCACCCCTCAAACTCGGGCAAACCCTCATGTTGTGACCATACTCACCACACTCATAACATCTACACGAATGTTGCAGCTGAAGGAACTGAGGCTGACCCTGTCGACCTGAATGACCACCTGAAGTACCATGAGTAACATGGGGAGCTGACTGAAAGGGCTTGGGAGGATGGCCTCTACCATAAGTACCTCTACCTCCAGACGAGGTACCACTGAATCTGCCTGCATGACGGGGCCTCTTATCCGACTTATGATCGCCTCCATGTGGCAGGACCACCTCAACTCTACGGCCCATATTGGCCGCCTCCTGAAAAGCGATCTCACTCCCGGCCTGTGCCACTGTACCCGGTTGATCTGCCACCGCTGGCTGAACTCTTGGAAGCAAATCCGCTCGAATGACGCCCTCCACAAAGCCTACCAATCTGACCAAAGCGTCCTGAAGAACTGTGGTGGCTATGAACCCCTCTAGGACCTGAGCTGGGTCCACCGGAGCTACTGGGGCTGGAACCTCCTCGCCATAATCAATCTGAGGCTCCATCTCTAGGGTTGCTGCTCGGGGCTGAGCTCTACCCCTGCCTCGGCCTTTGGCACGGGCTCGGCCTCGCCCTCTGCCCTTTGTAGGAGATGCTGTTGGGGGCTCGAGCTGCTGTGCCATAGAAGAGGAAGCACATGTTCTCGCCATCTGCGAAATAACAGAGTAGAAAGATAGGCAGTATTTGAGAAACGGAATTGCACGACAAGAAAGAAAAAAAGTGAAATTTTCCTAACTCTGTAGCCTCTAGGAGATAAATACAGATGTCTCCGTACCGATCCCTCAGACTCTACCGAGTTTGTCCGTAAGTTGCGAGACTTATGTAACCTAGCGCTCTGATACCAACTTGTCAAGATCCGGATTTCCCACCATCGGGAGTCGTGATGGCGCCTACTAATAGGAGCTAGGCAAGTTAATTAACTTAACACTTCTCTTAACAACATTAACCATATAAGGAAAGACGAGACAATTAACATAAAAGCGGAAGTCTTAAAAGCATAGATAACTGAAATCAAAAATGTGGAAGTTTAACATTTCTCTACCCAAGACTAGTGTCACCAACTCACGAACTACTAAAGAGTGCTAAAAACAAGTCTGAATAGAAGTTCATCAATGTTTGTCTTGGTACAAGGAAAACAAACTAATAACATAGAAGGGACTCCGGCCTGCGAACGCCAGCTAGGCTACCTCGAAAGTCCCTGGACTGAAGTCAGCTCCCAACGCTCCTACTGCTGTCCAAAAGCTCCTGCTCCGGCACTGTGATCTGTGCAAAAATATGCATAGAGTGTAGCATCAACACAACCGACCCCATGTGCTGGTAAGTGCCTGGTCTAACCCCGACGCGGTAGTGACGAGGCTAGACCAGACTATCATATAAATCTGTGCAGATATATATACAAGTACAACAAACTAATAGCGGAAAGTAAACAATTAAAACTGGGAAGGGAATATACTTATGGGGTAGCAGATAAAACGGAATATCAGGAATAACAAAAGAAACTACATATGATTTCTTCTAACACAGAATAAGGGAAAACAAACCACTTTCACTTGTTTCAATTTTCTCTCGTTGCAGGAGTGCAACTCGATCCCATTTCATAATATCACATGGTAGGTGTACCACTCGCACTTATTTCATAATATCACGTGGTAGGCGTACAACTCTCTCCTATTTCATGATAACACGTGGTAGGCGTACCACTCGCTCCCATTTCATGATATCACGTGGTAGGCGTACAACTCGCTCCCATTTCATAATATCACGTGGTTGGCGTACCACACGTTCCCATTTCATAATATCACATGGTAGGCGTACCACACGCTCCCATTTCATAATATCACGTGGTAGGCGTACCACTCGCTCCCATTTCTTTCAACACAATACACAAAATAATCCCGGCAAGGGAGAAAAATATTATATTACGCTATCCCGGCAAGGGAACAAGATAATATAATAAACTATCCCGGCAAGGGAGATCCAACTATAACCATACTTATTCAATCTCTACTTAACACAATTAAATCAATACTCAGTCTCAACATTTACTGTCTTAGTGTTAAAGATTTTCAACCAAGTCTCATAAACAACAATTAAGAATTTGATAATTTAGCAATTCAGGACTCACGGTCATGCTCGACACCAGCGTATAGATACTCGTCACCATGCCTATACACCGTACTCGACAAATAGAAATTAGCAAATAAGACTCTGCTCCTATTCCCTCAAGCCAAAGTTAGATCAAACACTTACCTCGAATGCTCCAAACTCAACTCAAGCCTCTAATATAGCTTTACCCCTCGAATTCACCATCAAACCGCCTGAATATAGTCACAGATTACTTGAATGTATCAACAAATATTAATTGAATCAATTTGAATGCATGAAAAATGAATTTTCCAAAGTTTTACTCAAAAATTCCCAAAATACCCCCGGGCCCACGTGGTCAAAACCCGAGGTTCGAACCAAAACCTGGTTACCCATTCCCCCAAGAGTTCATATCTATGATTTGTTTTGAAATCAGACCTCAAATTAAGGTCCAAATCCCCAAACTTAAGAAAACCTAGGTTCTACCCAAAATCCCCATTTTCACCCATGAAAAACCTTGATTTTAAGATGAAAACATGATAGATGATGTTAAAGATTGAACGAATTGCGTAAAAATTGATTTACAAATGATTTGAGGGAGAAAATTCTCTTGGAAAATCGCCCATGGAGTGTTTGAGTTGAAAGAATAAAGATATGAGGTGAAAATTCGTCTAAGTATGAAAAATGCATGTCTCAGATGTGGGAATTGCGAATTTGGGTTCGCAATTGCAAACCCTGCAGGTCTGGGAAATGGGAAGTCGAGTTCGCACTTGCGAACTCTGAAGGATACTATGATGTTCGCATTTGCGAGGGAATATGTCGCATTTGCGACGGTTCACTATCGCATTTGCGGACAAATGTTCGCATTTGCGAAGGTTGAGGTTAAAGGCGGGCATCGCATTTGCGATGGATTTCTTCGAATTTGCGAAGGAAGCTGCAAATATCTCACATTTGCGATAAAAATGCTTGCAATTGTGAGCTCGCATTTGCGAGTGCTGACTTCGCAGTTGCGAAGCCTGCAGAACTGAAGAACACCAGATTTTCAAAAATGAGAAATGCAATCCAATGCCTATCCAAAACTCCCCCGAGCCCTCGGGGCTCCAAACCAAATATGCACACAACCTCACAAACATCCTACGGACTTACTCGTGCGATCAAATTGCCAAAATAACATCATATACATAGAATCAAAACTCAAATCACATGATTTCTTCCAATTTTTCATAAAAACACAAATTTCCCATTTTATGTCCGAAACACGTCAAATGACATCCATTTTCAACCAAACTTTACAGATAGTGCTTAAACCATATATAAGATTTGTACAGGGCGTCGGAACTAAAATACGAGCCTGATACCACAGTCTTTTAATCAATTTTCATTTTCATTTTTCTTAAAAGTTTCAGAAAAATAATTTCACAGAAAAATTCTTTTCTCGGGTTCTAGACCTCGGATTTCGACTCCAGGCACATGCCCGAGTCCCATATTTTTCTACTGACCCTCCGGGATCGTCAAATCACGGGTCCGGGTCCGGGTCCGTTTACCCAAAATATTGACCGAAGTCAACTTTAATCATTTTAAAGCCACATTTTAAAAATTTTCACAGAATTTAACATATAATCCTTCCGGCTACACGCCAGGACTGCGCACGCAAATCGAGGCAACTAAAAGTGAGGTTTTTAAGGCCCCGGGAACGCGAAAAAAGAAAAAAATCCGGTGATAACCTTTTGGGTCGTCACACGTAATGTCTCAATTAACTTTATTTATAGCAAAGGATGCACTCATATTGTCGTTTATTTTAGTGACAGATATACCTAATCTTTTGGGCTATTTAGTTTTGCAGTTGCGACCGAAGTCATGATTCTCATTTTCATTAATTGTACGGCCAATTAATTAATGCAGCAGATGATAACTTAATGGATTAAGTTATATGCAATAATTTTGTAAATAGTTTTTACTATTAGTGTGTTTTTATCATACTAGCAAGTTATTTTCTTTACTTTTTAAGTTTCCAAATTAAGTTTATTAGTACCAAATATTTATTGCTGCAGGTTACTTCAACCTGATAGTATGTATGCAATGCTGCACAAAACTTAACTTCTATTTTAATATCGAAGAAAAGTTTAAAACACACACACCCTAACGTACACAAGCTGAGATAGAGCTAAAATTTGAAACTTTTAAGTTATTAAGTTTTAAATTAATCATTTATATATATTTAATTAATTTATTAAAATAAATATATAGTTTCACTAAATTACTGAGTTCGACCGAACCCGTAACTTCTATTCTCCTCCCGCCCCTGTCCAAAGGCTATTACGTGTGCTACAAAATCCATAAAACTTAACTTTATATGTGTTTAAAGTAGGTTCCTAACATCCACGAAACTTCCAAAAAAGTATCTGCCAAATTCACTTAATTGTGAGTAGCCAAAAAAGAAAGTAAATGATTTTGTCTTATATAAGTTGTATTTGCTCTGGTTCAGTGCTTCTAATGTGGTAAACTATGAGGGCAACAAAGACAATATCTGGACAACAAGGCCATGGCACAAATCTTAACCTTTCCTTCCGGCGGTAGTTTGGTTTGAAGATAAGTTATACTGAAATTAGTTATATTGAGATTACTTATATTGAGATTAGTTATTTTAATACTATTTCTTATTTGATCGTTTGATAAGTTGCATTATTTTGGGATTGACAATTTTAGTGTTTTATCCCGGAATACCTTTTCTTGTGATTAATATTCTACCCTCTAGCAGATATAGTTATTTCGCTACTATTTTTAATCATTTAATAACGTATCCTATTAGTGACCAAACAAGGAATAAGGCAGTATTATCTCAAGACTATTTTTGCTTATCCATCTCATCAAACTACCATACCGAGTTTTAAGGATACATGTCGACATAGTAAGAATTTTTTTTATTATCGATTTAATTTAATCAAAGGAAGTAATTTAATTATAATAGGTTATTTATAATTACATCACACCCTTGTGGTGCGGTCCTTATTTGGACTCTGCATTAATGAGTAGTACTTTATGCATCATGCTGCACCTTTTATAATATATTACTTATTTATTTTCCAGATTAACTTAATTAAGCTTGGTATTAAATTGTACATGTTTCTTTAGGTTAATTTAACCTAATAATGCAAAATTCTATTACAATATTGTTGGAGGGACGGAGCTATTATACGGATTACAAGTTCAGCCGAATCCAGTTGTTTTGGTCTAAACTATGTATTTATCTTAAGAAGTTTGTCAAATATACACAAATTATTGATTCAAAATCTAATAACTTAAAAAGACTACAATGCCGAACTCAAAACTTTAATAAATTTTGGCTCCGTCTAGGCATTATTTGTGCACAAAAAATAAACTCTTTCCTTCATATATAAGATATTGACAATATGAATCAATTTTCAGTCTTCATCAGAAAAGAGAAAGAAAAGAAAACGAAATGAATTCTGATGTAAAGTTTGTCACCAAATATTTGAAGATATAAAGGGTATCAACCACCACCTCCATTTCTGCTCAACAGAGAATATTAATACTAAGTAGTTCTCAAATTAATTATCCACTTCATTCTTTCGGTGAGTAGTTGGTACTACGAAATTTATAACAGCTGTTTCTTAACCAAATGTGACAATTCTCTCAATCTGCATCATATATATATGTACTCCATTTTCTCTGTTTTGTTGGGTCGCTTCTAGATTTTTGCGGATGGTATGAATTTGTGGACCTCCAAAGGCGAAATTAAAACACTGATATTGCTTCTTAAATTAAATGTGGACCTGACTACTTTCAAACAAAATTATTTTCTGTATTTCTTTGTCCCATATCTATAACTATTTTTATTTCAGACTCCTACAAAGCCATGATAAATACGGCATTCAGTACGACAGCATGCTAACTATTGAAAAGAAAAAAGACAGATAAAAAGATAGAGAAAGGTGAATTCTCTGCCTACAGCTAGAATCCAACTTCTACCTATCTGACATGTATTTTTCATCTTCTTTGTTCGTAGTTGTAAAATTATGACAACATGGTAAAGCTTGTCACGATCCCAAATCCCATTTAATGTGATGACGCCTAACGTACTTAATAGGTAAGCCGGACATAATATAATAAAGAACCAAAATAACAAAATTTGTAGGAATAACATAAGTTTGAAATCTCAACATAACAAAATAATGCTAATACAAGGTAAATCACCCAAAAACTGGTAAATACAGAGTCGTGAGCTCTACAATGGAATAAAAGTCTGAAAACTAAATGGCAATACCATATGAACTGAAATAACAGTACATAAGAAAAGACAAGTCAAGACTGTGGCCGGAAATGCAGCTCTACCTCGTCTCTCAATACTCCACTCAACAGGCAACTCTGCTACTGATCACTGGTATTGACACCTGGATCTGCACAATTAAGTGCAGAGTGTAGTATGAATACAACCGATCCAATATACTCAATAAGTATCGTAACGAACCTCGGCGTGGTAAAAAAAAGTAAGAATTATAAATGATACTTGCTATAACCTGTATAGTTTTATCCATTTAACAAGTACAAAGCAGTAATGTAATCAAGTCATAACACACGAAAAGAACCTTCTGTGTATGTGTGTGCAATTTCTCAAACTCTCTATTCAATCAATGATACAACATATAAAGATGATATGTACATGAATCAGGTAATTAACCACGGAAATTTTCAAGTAAAAAAGAAATGCAAAATCCAAAGCAAAGCATTTGCCAGATTTCCTCAACCCATCCATCTCCATACCAAACCACTGACCATTTTTTCTCAATATCCCCGAGTACACCATCAAGAGATAAACATGAAAGACATTTGGGAGATGGATTCATATCCACACGCAAGCACGACCAATTCAACATTCTAAAAGCCCGACGTGATCACAAACTCAATATCATAATACGCCCGGCATAATCACAGACTCAGTATAACGGATTCGCCCGACCTAGTCACATGCTATATCACAATTCACATGGCGTAGTCACAGGCATAACAACACAATCCTCCGGGTGTATTTACAGGCATAACAATACAATCCATCCGGCGTGATCACAAAAATAGAATTTATCAAGTTTATTATGTGATTTAGCCTCTATGTATCCTTAAACATGACTCAAATAGGTCACAAAAATATTACAAATATGAGAAATATTATAGCTTAAAGATTAACATTCAACTCAAGGCATATTATAGCCTAAGCACTACCCCAAATATGAATAATAACCCGGGGCTTGCACATGGGCTCGAACCCCACATATGCGCACCCATAGCACATAACAATTACAAATAATTCAGGTAACTAGTGCCTCAACCAGGTTTAGGTAATACACTTACCTCAAGCAAGCCAAATCACTCCTCTAATAAACCCTTCCCGCGCGTATCAATCTCCGAACAACTCGAATCTAGCTCGATAGGAAGCGATTCCAAAAGATAAAGCTAAGATCTTTAACTCAAGTCAAAAAGTTAACCCAAAAAAGCAACCCCAGGTCCTCACCATGAAATCTGATAAAGTTCACTAATTCTGAACACTTATTAAATTTTTAGTTCAACCATACCAAAATCATCCAATTCCACCTACAAATTGACTCTCAAATCCTCAAATTTCACTCTCCCGTAACATAGTCCAAAAATCCCCAAATTCTATCATAGATTCATGAAAAATAGGTGTATTAATCAACGAGTATTCAATATCTAATATAAAAACTGAATAAACAGCACTTACCTCTTCAATTGGGATAGAAAATGCTCCCAAAATCACCTTAGACCGAGTCCCAAAATTCCAGAAATAAGAAAACAATAAAAACCCTTTATTTTACTAACCTATCCAACATTCTCACACTTGCGCCCCATACTTCCGCTTCTGGGGTCAAAGTCGTGCACATGTGCAATTCACTTAAGGCCTCGACCTTCCCATTTTGCGGCTTAAGTCTCACTTCTACGGGTCTACTCCTGCGGAACCTCCTCCACACCTGTGGTCCCTAGCCTTGCCTGACCTTCTCCGCTTCTGCGGTCCTAATCCACATCTGTAGACTCGCAAATACGGTTCATCTTCGCATTTGCGCCCTTCAACAGCCCTAGCCATCTCCGCACCCGTGATAATTTGTCCACACCTGAGGACTTCCTATAGGCCTCCATGAGTCGCTTCTCTGAATCCATAGTCGCACATGCGGCTCCACATATGCGTCTAGCCCACCACAAATGCGATTACACCAGAAGCCTTACACCTTCAGCAATGCATTAAGTCCAAAAATTGATCCGATAACCTTCCAAAAACTCAGTCGAGGCCCCCGGGACCCTATCTAAACATACTAACAAGTTCTAAAATACGATATGAACTCGCTCAAAGCCTCATATCACATCAAACAACACCAAAACCACCAATCACACATCGATTCAAGCCTAATGAAACTAATGAATTTCCAACTTCTAAAATTAATATTGAATTATATCAAACCAAGTTAACCTCAAATTTTGCACACGTCATAAGTGACATAACCGACCTACTCGAACTCCCGGAACCGAAATTCAAACCTAATATTAATAAAGTCAACTATCAATCAAACCCCTAAACTTTCCAAACCTTCAACTTTCCAACTTTTGCCAAAATACAACAAATTAACCTACGGACCTCCAAATCCAAATTTGAACATACGCCTAAGTCCAAATTGCCATATAAAGCTATTGGAACAATCAAAACTCCATTCTCGAGTCATCTATACAAAAGTCAAACTTCGATGAACTCTTCCAACTTAAGCTTCAAACATTGGGACTAAGTGTCTCAATTCACTTCGAAACATCCTAGGAACTAAACCAACAACCCTGGCAAGTCATATAACCACAAATGAACATATAATAAGCAATAAACATAGGAACGGGGCTATAATACACAAAACGAACGGTTGGGTCATTATATTCACCTCCTCTTAAATAAATGTTCGTACTTGGAGTCTCAAATAGATGTGGATAAATTCTCCGCATCTCCCGCTCGGTCTCCCAAGTAGCCTCCTCGACCGATGACATCTCCATTAAATTTCTCTGATGAATTCTTTGATCTTAACTTTCGAACATGCTGATCTAAAATGGCCAGATCCACATCTTAAGTCAAATTCCAGTCTCACTGAACCATGCTGAAGTCCAAAATAGGTGACAGATCACCATAATACTTCCAGAGCATAAAAACATGAAACACTGGGTGAACACCCCGATAAACTAGGTGGCAAGGAAAGTTTGTAGGCCACCTCTCCAATCCTCTCAAGCACCTCAAAAGGTCCAATATATCGAGGGCTAAACTTGCCTTTATTCCCGAACCTCATCACACCCTTTATGGGTGAATATCTTAGCAAAACCTTCTCACCCACCATATAAGCAACATCAGAACCTACCTATCATCATAACTCTTCTGTTTGGACTATGCTGAATGGAGCTACTCCTGGATCAACTTTACTTTCTCTAAGGTATCACAGACCAAATCGGGCCCCAACAACTTAGCCTCCCCCGGCTCAAACCAACCAACTGAAGAACGACATCTCTTCCCATATAAGGTCTCATAAAGAACCATCTAGAAACTCAACTGAAACCTATTGTTGTAGGCGAACACTGCGTATAGAAGAAACTAATACCATGAACCTCCTAAGTCCATAACACAGTCATGTAAGATATCCGCCAAGATCTGAATAGTGCGTTCAGACTGCCCGTCTGTCTAAAGATGAATATTGTACTCAACTCAACCCGTATGCCCAAATGCAACCGCACTGCTCTCCAAAGCTGTGATGTGAACAGTTTACCTCAGTTAGAAATGATGGAAATAGGCACGCCATGAAAATGGATAATCTCCTGGATGTGGATCTGAGCCAACCACTTCGAAGAATATGAAATCACCATCGAAATGAAGTGTGCGGACTTAATCAACCGGTCCGCAATAACCTAGACTACTTCATACTTCTTCAAATACCATGGGAGGCCAACAACAAAATTCATGGTAATACACTCCCACTTTCACTCCGATATCTCTAATCTCTTAATCAACCCTCCCGATTTCTGATACTCATACTTCACTTGTTGAAAACTCAAACACCGAGAGACATAAGCAATGATATCTTTCTTCATTCTCTACCACCAATAATGTTGTTTTAAGTCACGTTATATCTTTATAACACCGATGTGAATGGAATAACGCGATATATGAGCCTCTTTAAGTACGAAATCTCTCAACCCATCAACATTTGGAACACAAATCTGACCTTGAAGCCGCATAAAACCATCATCATCAATCATAATCTCCTTGTCACCTTCCCGCTGCATCGTATCTTTTAACTATAAAAAGTGAGGATCATCAAACTGGTGAGCTTTGATACGCTCCAACAATGATGACTGTTCCACAATACCAACAAAAACACGACTAGGCTCCGAGATATCTGATCTCACAAACTAATTGGTCAAGGCCTGAACATCTATGGCTAGTGGCCTCTCTGCTATTGGTAAATATGCCAGTTGCCACTCTCCGCCTTTCTATTGAAAGTATCGACCACCATATTCGCCTTTCATGGATGATATAATATAGTGATATCATAGTCTTTAAGCAACTCTAACCATCTCTGCTAACGAAGACTAAGATTCTTCTACTTGAATAGGTGATAGAGATTCTGATGGTACTCAAAGTATCGGCCACCATATTAGCCTTCCCCGGATGATATAATATAGTGATATCATATTCTTTAATCAAATCTAACAATCTCTATTATTAATATCCTTATGCTTGAACAGGTGCTAGAGATTCTGATGGTTGGCATGGACTTTACAATGAGCACCGTAATGATAGTGCCTCCAAATCTTCAATTCATTAACAATAACTGTCAACTCCAAGTCATGCACAAGGTAATTACTCTCATGAAACTTCAACTGCCGAGAAGCATAGGCAATCACCGTACCATCCTGGATCAACAACATGCCAAGCCCAATACACGATGCATCATAATATACTGTGTAAGATCTCGAACCTGTAGGTAATACCAACATTGGGGTTGTGGTCAATGTAGTCTTGAGATTATGAAAGATCTCCTAACAGTCCTCAAACAATCTGAATGGGGTACCCTTTTGGGTCAATAAAGTCAAAGGTGCAGCAATGGATGAGAAACCGTTCACGAAACGGTAATAGTAACCTACCAAATCGAGGAAGCTCCAAATCTCCGTAGTTGAAGACGATATAGTCAAAGTATGAACTGCCTCAATATTTTTTAGGCTCACCTCGATCCCTTCAGTGGACACCATGCGCCCCAAGAACGCCACTGAATCAAGCCAAAATTCACAACTTGGAGAATTTAGCATATAACTTCCTCTCCCTCAAAGTCTGGAGTACAATCCTCATATGCTGCTCATTATCCTCCTGATTGCGTGAGTATACCAATATATCATCAATGAATACTAGGATGAAATAATCAAGATATAGCTGGAGTACATTGTTCATCAAGCGCATAAAGGCTGCAGAGGCACTGGTCAGGCCAAACGACGTCACAAGAAATTCACAATGACCATAGCGGGCCCTGAATGCCATCTTCAAAATATCAAAATCCCAAATCTTCAGTTGATGATACCCTAACCTCAAATCAGACTTCAAAAACACTCTAGCACTCAGAAGCTGGTCAAATAAGTCATCAATTCGTGATAATAGGTACTTGTTCTTGATTGCAACTTTGTTCAACTGCTTGTAATCAATACACGTCCTCATAGTACCATCCTTTTTCTTCAAAAATAGAATTGGTTCACATGCAGGAAACACACTAGGCATGATGAATCCCTTATCAATTAACCCCTAAAGCTGTTTCTTCAATTTTTTCAACTCTACTGGTGCCATATGATACACTGAAATAGGGATGGGAAAAGTGCCCAACACCAAGTCAATACCAAAGTCAATGAACCTCTTAATCTTCTCCATATCAATGGGAACCAACCATACCACATGACTAGAAACCTCTACAAACCTCATCTCATATTGATTCACTATCATACCCTCCTGGCGTATCTACTCAAACTGCATATGCAACTCCTCTCTGTGAATCTGTGGGAAAAATTTCTCTAGGAAAAGAACCTAGAACTTATGCCATGTAAGGGGCACTGCATCGGCTAGCCTGCTCAACCCATTAGCATGCCACATCGGTAAACTGCCCATGTCAGCTTAAAAGTAGTAAATGAAACCACATTAGTTTCCAAAATACTCGTTGTGAGAAGACTCCGCTAACACCAGTTTATAAAATCATGAGCATCCTCTGATGCTGCTCTACTGAACTTTGGAGGCTTCAGCCTCCCAAACCGCTCCAATCTCTTTTTCTCCTCATTGTTGCACCATATTTTATACGAGTCAAAAAAAGCTTCAACTAGTGGTTTCCCTATTGTTGATAAAAGAGAGTCGCCACCTAATATTTAATATTATACTAGGGTACCTATTCAGTTATTAAATCATTATCCTATTATTCTGCTCATCAGTGAGATTTGGGTAAGGCTTCTTGTTCTTCTAAGGGAGAGGTGTTAGGCACTCCCTAGAATCTACCTGAGGTAGCTCCATATGACTTAGATTAGGTTCAGGGAATTAAATGTCTAGATTTTACTTAGTTAGTGCTTAAAAGTGTATTGCTTATTCTATCTCTTGTTTAAAGCTTATCACTTGAAAAATAATGTATGTACCTTTTTTTTAAAATGTATAGGTTTCATTTGTAAAAGTCTTTAAAAATGTCTACATAATTGAAAGAATTTTGGAATGTATATATAGTATTTATATTTGTAAACTTTGTGAAATGTAGCTAGATTTAAAATTCTTTATGTTTGTATATCTTAAATATTGATTTAAAAGTTTGTATTCAAGTTTAGAAGAAAGATTCTTTGAAGTATTCCTTTGTTGCAACTGGCTTTCGTTTTGTTTGTAAAAACTATCTTGAAAATCATTTTCTTGATTCTGGCCTTTTAAAGAAGGGGGTTGCAAGCTTCTCAAATATGCCTTAAACTTCAAAGAATTCCATGAAAATTACCAGTATGGATGAAGCTGAAAATTGTATAGCAAAAGAAAGTGATTAAGCACATTGAAGATATTTAACTAATGTAGGAACAATGATTCTCTTTTTAATTACCTGTGGTCTTTAGCATGCCTAGGTTTCCAAAAGGATTAAAGAATTGTCATAACCTAGAATTTCCATCATCGGGACCGTGATGACGCCTACATTTTACTTGCTAGGCAAGACAACGTTAGAGAATCTTTAAGCCAAGTTTAATCAATTTAAATAAGTAAAACCAAATAAACCAAAATGAAACCAATACGGAATGCGAAATAACATAAAAACCAATAATATCTAAGTACAACCTAGATTTGGAGTCACAAATACACGAACTTCTAGAGTTTCTAGAAAAAGAGTTTGAAATAAGTACAACTGTCTCGAATGGAAGAACAGTAAATATGGGGGAAGTGGAAGATGACTTAAAGGTCTACGGACGCAGCAGATCTACCTCGAGTCTCCAAATTCTAATCCGAGCTGAAACACCTTACGGATAGCTAGGACCAGTACCAAAATATGCACAAGAAGTGCAAAGTGTAATATGAGTACAACCGATCTAATGTCTTTGGTAAGTGTCGAGCCTGACCTCGATGAGATAGTGACGAGGCTATAACAGGACACCCACGTGAATAAACCTGTGCAGATAACAATATACGTACAACATAACAACAAATAAGGCTAAACATATACTATTGGGAGGGGACATGCGAAGGGGTGCAAGAATACAATAACTACAACAGGGAATGATAACAAGAAACAATCAATAAAACTTCAGCCGGTAAAATGAGTAAACATAATGAATGAAACTGCATGGCATCACCCTTTGTATTTTTACTCTCAACCTCACTATAAGATAATAATAACAACACAACATCACCCTTTGTACTTTTACTCAATTTCATTATGAAACAATAGATATGGCACGACATCACCCTTCATGCATTAACTCTCAAGTATGACACGACATCACCCTTCGTGCATTAACACTCAAATACGAAATGATATCACCCTTTGTGCATTAACACTCAAATACGACACAGCATCACCCCTCGTGCATTAACACTCAAATACGGTACGACATCACCCTTCGTGCATTAACACTCTCCCTTATCATGTAACAATGAACATATAATAATAGGGAGATATAATAAACAAGGACAAACCTTACATCAACAATGGTTCCACATACCAACCTAAACCTCGGAAACAATACTCATTTATCACATATAGCCCATAAAAGCGGAAAGAATGATCAATTTAGTAATTAACTAGTCTAAGCATGGATATCAAGATCAAAGAAAGCAATAACTTACAAGAAACAAGTCCCACCCGCATCTTTTAACCCAACAACAACGCATAAGTACTCGTCACCTCACATATACATTGTACCCCATATTTAAACAGGTAACAAATAGGCAAACAAGTCCTAATCCCTCAAGTCAAGGTTAACAACGACACTTACCTGGCTCCAAGGATCAACTCAAAGCTTAATAACGGGTTTGCCTTTCAAACAAGCCTCCGAACAAACCAAATCTAGCTAATTATTAACCCAACGATTCAAAATAAGCCTTAGGAACTACCCACGAATGAAAAAGGTTCAATTTAGGTTATTATTGAAAAAGTCAACAAAAGTCAACTCCCGGGTTTGCTTGGACCAAACCTGAAATTCGGACCAAAACACGATTACCCATTCACCATCGAGCCCAGTTATGTAATTTTTTCAAAATCTGACCTTAATTTGAGGTCTAAATTGTAATTTTACAAAAATCCCTAATTCTATCCAAACCCTCAATTTCCATCATGAAAATCCTAGATTTTAGGTTGAAATCTTATTAAATGTAATGGAAGATTGAAAGAACATAGGTCAAAATCACTTACGAATGAATTTGGGGAAGAAGGGTTCTTGGAAAAATTACCTCTAGGGTTTCTAGGTTTGAAAATTTGAGAAAAGGAACCAAAATCCCATTTTTCCCATCTTAAGTTCAGGCGCAGATGTCAAAATTGTGAGGATTGCGAACCCCGCAAATGCAAGAAATCCTTCGCAATGGCGAGGGTCTCACATTCCTACTGTCATCGCAATTATAATGGTTTGTCCGTAATTGCGAACATGAACTCCTCGCAATTGCGATTATTTGATCGCAAATGCGAACACTATCCCTCCCAGCCCCACTTCGCAATTGCAATGAAATTGGTGGCAAATGCGAACCTGACAGGTCAAGTGCCATATCGTAAATACAAGTCCAGACCTGCACCAAAAACTGAATAACACCATCATTATTTTCTAAGTCCAAACCACTCTGCGGCCTATCTGAAACTCACCTGAGCCTTGGGCCTCCAAACCAAACATACACATAAGTCCAAAAATATCATACGAACTTGATCGCGCGATTAAATCACCAAATAACACCTAGAACTATGAATTGGACACCAAATTAAATGCAATTTTCAAGAAAACTTTAGAATTGTTATTTTAACAATCGGACGTCCGAATCACGTCAAACTAACTCTGTTTTTCACCAAATTTGACAAATTAGTCATAATTATAGTAACGGACCTACATCGGGTTTCGAAACTAAAATACAGACCCGATATCAACAAAGTCAAACATTGGCCAAACCTTCAAAGTCATTAAGCCTTTCAACCTTTAAGTTTTGACAAAAAGTGATAACTCGAACTAGGGACCTCCGAATTCGATTCTGGACATACGCCCAAGTCCCAAATCACAATAAGGACCCACCGGTACCGTTAATACACAAAATCCTTTCGGAGAAACACTCGGACTATGCACGTAAATCTAGAAAGACTTAAAGAAGCTGTTGGAGGCTTCTAAATACAGATTTAAGGTTTAAAACCCTAGATGACCTATGGGGTCATCACATTCTCCACCTCTAAAATAACCGTTCATCCTCGAACGGACATAGAGAAGTACCTGGACTGGTAAAAAGGTGTGGATATCTACTCTGCATGTCCGAATTGGACTCCCAAGTAGCTGCCTCGATGGGATAGCCTCTCCACTGCACTCTAACTGAAGGATAACTCTTTGACCTCAACTGACGAACCTGCCGAGCTAGAGTAGCCACTGGCTCCTCCTCATAAGTCAAATCCTTATCTAACTAGACTGAACTGAAATCTAACACATGGGATGAATCACCGTTATACTTCTGGAGCATGGAAACATGGAACACAGGATGGACTGCTGACAAACTGGGTGGCAATGCGAGCTGGTAAACCACCTCACCCACTCTTTAAAGAATCTCAAAAGATCTGATATACCTAGGGCTAAACTTGCCTTTCTTTCCGAACCTCATCACACTATCCATGGCTGAAACTTGAAGCAATACCCTCTTTCCGATCATGAATGCACATCACGAACTCTACGGTCGGCATAACTCTTCTGCCTGGACGAAGCTGTGCGAAGTCAACCCTGAATAGTCTTTACCTTATCCAAGGCATCCTGTACCAAATCTGTACCCAATGAACGAGCCCTCGGCTCGAACCATCCAATTGGTGATCACTATTGCATCCCTGTATAATGCCTCATAGGGAGCCATCTGAATGCTTGACTGGTAGTTTTTTGTTGTAGGATCCACAAGTAGCAAGAACTAATCCCAGAACCCCCGAAATATATAAAACAAGCATGGAGCATATCCTCTAATATCTTAATAGTGCGCTCGAACTGTCCGTCCGTCTGAGGATGAAATGTTGTGCTCAACTCAACCTGCGTGCCTAACTCACATTGTACTGCC
The DNA here is from genome assembly GCA_026770625.1 of Nicotiana glauca. NCBI lineage: Eukaryota > Viridiplantae > Streptophyta > Magnoliopsida > Solanales > Solanaceae > Nicotiana > Nicotiana glauca. Next base: position 74,258 of record MU751204.1, on the reverse strand, counting down.
CTCTAGAAGTGCAATATGAACTACATACCTTGATTAGAAATGATAGACACGGGCACACTGTGAAGACGGACGATCTCGCGGATGTAATCTCAATGAAGAATACGTAACTGCTACAGGAATGAAATGCGCTGACGTAATTAGTCTGTCCATAATAACCCATAATGCATCGAACTTCCTATGAGTCCATGAGAGTCCAACAACATAATCTATAGTGATACGCTCCCACTTCAACTCAAGAATCTCTAACTTCTGAAACAAACCACCAGGCCTGTGATGCTCATACTTTACTTACTGACAATTTAGACAACGAGATACATATGCAACTATATCCTTCTTCATCCTCCTCCACCAATAATGCTACCGCAAGTGAAGATACATCTTGGCAGCACTCTGTCACGACCCCAAACCCGGTCGTGATGGCGCCCAACACTAATGCTAGGCAAGCCCGACCATTCACTCTCTCTCAACCGAGCATGAAGCTTAAAACCAATTAATTAAATACTTAAATCAAATATCAATACTCATAGCTGAAATACTCAAATGAAAACAATACGAAATACTGACATAAACTGTAACTCCCAAAGACTTGGGGTCATGAGTCTAGAGCCTCTAAATAATACCGAGTCAAGAATCCTCAAATAAAATAAATGTGTTCTAAAGTACGGAAATAATAAAGGGATAGGGGAGGAGTCAGGTCCTGCGAACGTTAAGCAGCTACCTCGACAACTCCTGAAAACTTTGGAAACAACAACTAGCTCAACTAGGCTCCCAAAGTACCTGAATCTGCATACAAGGTGCAGGGAGTAAAGTGAGTACTTCCAACTCAGTGGTAATAGGAATGTATAATGTCTGACAGTAAGAAATCCCAAATATAGCACAATGCAAAGCTATAACCAATTTGTCTACACATTCATCAATGGAAGAACAACAGGTAATGACAGGTAGAACAAGTAAATAACAATGCATGAATGCAATGCAATGCACATGA
>MU751204.1:20312-50906 GCA_026770625.1 Nicotiana glauca | reverse complement strand
CTCTCTCTCTCTCTCTCTCTCTCTCTCTCTCTCTCTCTCTCTCTCTCTCTCTCTCTCTCTCTCTCTCTCTTTCTCTCTCTCTGTAGGAAGCAGAAGAATAGCATGATGGGATAGATCTACAAAATGGGTCTCATACTGAGTAACAGCCATGCTTCCCTACTGGAGATGCTCAAACTGCCTGCGGTAATCTTCTATCAGTATGATAAGGAGGAAATTCTCTAGAAATAGCGAAGAGAACTGGTCCTAAGTAAGAGTAGGCGACCCAGCTGATCTGGTCGATACAAAATCCTTCCACTATCTCTTGGCACAACTCGTCATCTGAAACACGGCAAAATCGACCCATTGTTCTCAACTATCCCCATGTTCTGCAGCACCTCATGGTAGCGGTCAAGATAATCATGTGGGTCCTTAGATGGTGCACCACTGAGGTGAACTAGGAAGAGCTTTGTGAGCTTGTCTAATCTCAATAAACCCTTAAAAGATATGGTGGGTCTATCACCGGCATGTGCTGCAACAACCGATGAACAACCCCAGCTGGTGGAGCTACTGGAGTCTGATACTGGGGAGCCATCTGATTCGGAGTTTGACTAGTGGGAATTTGTGCTCCTCCCCCAACTTGAGAGATAGCTGGTGCCATAGGAAATGTATCGGCCTGGTCCATAATCTCCATAAGGCCTACCAAACGGACTACAGCATCATGAAGCACTAGGGTGACGATAAACCCCTCCGAGATTTGAGTTGGTCATACAGGTATGGTCTGAGATGGAACCTCTTCATCAAACTCCACCTGAGGCTCCACTGCTGGTGCTGTTGTTCGAGCTCTAGGCTGAGCCCTGTCCCTGCCTCGGCCTCTTGCACGACCTCGGCCTTGACCTCTGCCCCTAATAAGAGCTACCACTGGGGGCTCCGCTAAACAAATATCTCTGCACCGATCCTCCAGACTCTACAAAGCCTGCTCGTGACTCATGAAACCTAGAAAACCTAGTGCTCTGATACCAACTTGCCAATGACCCAAAATTTCCACATTCGAGACCGTGATGGCGCCTAACATTTCACTTGCTAGGCAAGCCAATGTTAGAGGATCTTTAAGCTAATTTTAATCAATTCAAATAAGTAAAACCAATTAAACCTAAATTAAGCCAATAAGGAATGCGGAATGACATAAAAACCAATAATATCTAAGTACAACTCAGATATGGAGTCACAAGTACACGAGCTTCTAGAGTTTCTAAAACAGGGTTTGAAGTAAGTACAATTGTCTCGAATGAAAGAATAGTAAATATAGGGAAAGTGGAAGGGGACTTCAAGGTCTGCGAACACCAGTAGATCTACCTCGAGTCTCCAAATGCTAATCCGAGCTGAAATGCCTCAAGGATAGCTAAGACCAGTAACAAAATTTGCATAAGATGTGCAGAGTGTAATATGAGTACAATAAATCCAATGTACTCCGTAATCGTCGAGCCTGACCTTGACGAGGTAGTGACGAGGCTATGACAGGACACCCACCAGAATAAACCTATGCAGATAACAATATACTTACAACATAACAACAAATAATGCTAAACATATACTATTAGGATAGGACATGCGAAGGGGTGCAAAAATACGGTAACTACAACAAGGAATGATAACAAAAAACAGTTAATAAGACTTCAACCGGTAAAGTAAATGAACATACTGAATGAAACTGCACGGCATCACCCTTCGTGCTATTACTCTCAACCTCACTATAAGACAACACCAACAGCACGGCATCAGCCTTCATGCTTTTACTCTCAATTTCATCATGAAACAATAGATATGGAACGACATCACCCTTCATGCATTAACTCTCAAATACGGCGCAATATCATCCTTCGTGCTTTAAGACTTAAATATAGCACTGTATCACCCTTCGTGCATTAGCGCTCAAATATAACATGACATCACCTTTCATGCATTAATACTCAAATACGGCACGGCATCACCTTCATCCATTAACACTCTCCTTTACCATGTAAAAATAAACATATAACAATAGGGAGATAGAATAAACAAGGACAAACCTTACGTCAATAGTGGTTCCACAATACCAACCTCAACCTCAAAACAATACTCAATTATCACAGATTGCCCATAAATGCGGAAAGAACGATTAATATAGTAAGTAACTAGTCTAAGCATGTATATCATGATCAAAGAAAGCAATAACTTACAAGAAACAAGTCCCACCCGCCTGCTTTAACCCAACTACAACGCATAAGTACTCGTCACCTCACATACACGTTGTACCCCACATTTAAATAGGTAACAAATAGGCAAACAAGTCCTAATCCCTCAAGTTAAGGTTAACCATGATACTTACCTCGCTTCAAGGATCAACTCAAAGCTCCAACACATGTTTTCCTTTTAAACAAGCATCCAAACCAACCAAATCTAGCATATTATTAACCAAACGATTTAAAATAAGCCTTGGGAACTACCAACAAATGAAAAATGTTCAATTTAGGTCATTATTGAAAAATTCAACTCCCAAACCCGTTTCATCCAAACTAAAAATTCATACCAAAACCCGATTTCAATTCATCCTCGAGCCCGGTTATGTAATTTGTTTCGAAATTCGACAACAACTTGAGGTCTAAATTCCAATTTAACAAAAATCCTAATTCAACCCAAACCCCCAATTTCCACCATGAAAATCCTAGATTTTAGGTTAAAATCTTATGAAATGTAATGGAAGATTGAAAGAAAATAGGTGAATCACTTACCAATAAATTGGGGAAGAAGGGTTCTTGAAAATATTGCCTCTAGGGTTCTAGGTTTGAAAATTTGAGAGAATGAACCAAAATTCCATTTTTCCCATCTTAAGTTCAGGCGCAAATGTCGTAACTGCGACCTGGGGTTCGCGATTGCGAACCCAGCAAATGCGAGAAATCCTTCGCAGTTGCGAAGGTCTCACATTCCTGTTGTCATCACAATTGTGATGGTTTGTTCGCAAATGCGAACACTGTCCCCCTTAGCCCTACTTCGCAATTGTGAAGAAATCGATTGCAAATGCAAACCTGACAGAGCTGCTTCCATATCACAAATGCAAGGCCAGTCCTCGCAATTGCGAGGTCTGAGACCTGCACTAGAAACTGAAGAACAACAACATTGTTTTCTAATTCCGAACCACTCTGTGGCCGATCCGAAACTCACCCGAGCCCTCTGGGCTCCAAACCAAGCATGCACACAAGTCCAAAATATCATACGAACTTGATCATGCAATCAAATCGCCAAAATAACACCTAAAACTATGAAGAGGACACCAAATTAAATGATATTTTCAAGAAAACTTTTGAATTTGCTATTTTAACAACCGGAAGCCCGAATCACGTCAAACTAAATTTGTTTGTCACCAAATTTGACATACAAGTCATAAATATAGTAATGGACCTATACCGGATTCCAGAACCAAATTACGGACCCTTTATCAATAAAGTCAAACATTGGTAAAACCTTCAAATTCAGTAAGCCTTTTAACTTTCAAATTTCGACAAGAAGTGATAACTCGAGCTAGGGACATCCGAATTTGATTTCGCACATATGCCCAAGCCCCAAATCATGATATGGACCCACCTGCACCGTTAAAATACGGATCCGGGTCCGTTTGCTCAAAATGTTGATTGAAGTCAACTCAAACGGATTTTTAAGGCAAAATTTCATATTTTATCAATTTTAAACATAAAAGCTTTCCAGAGAACCACCCGAACTGTACATGCAAATCGAGGAAAGCTTAAAAAAGTTATTGGAGGTTTCAAAATACAGATTTAAGTTGAAAAATCTAAATGACCTATCAGGTCATCACAAAGAATAATAAAGACATTTAATCAACACCCGTTAGTATCTCACATATGTATAAACAAACAAAAAATTCTTATTTAAAAATGATATAAGAGTCAAGGGGATGGACTCAAACTTTGGGCCTAAGAAATGTTAGACCCAGCAGATATCGAACAACAACAGGCTTTAGTGACTCGGACTTTGGGAGGAAACTCAGGTCTATGATCTTGAGAACTCAGCAGTCCCAGTTCGAACACATATGCAAAAGAAAGAGAGTATTAGTGTATGAGGACCAATATAACACTTAAATGCAGCTAAGGGTACAATAGGGGGAGAAATTCAAAAATAGCCAGATTTACCACTGGTCGTTGAAAAATAGCCAAGTTTCAAAAGTCATCAAAATTTAGCCACTTTAAATCTGAGCGAAAACACTGTTCAAAATCCGGAAAAATACGCCCGCAAATTTTACGGGAGTTCCAGTATAAGTATGCTTGAACTCCCGTAAATTTTACGGGAGTTCCAGGATAACTATGCTGGAACTCCCGCAAATTTTACGGGAGTTCAAGCATAATTATGCTGGAACTCCCGTAAATTTTACGGGAGTTCCAGCAAGTATAATTGTCCAGTATAATATACTGAAGTTTGGAGCACTAGTGCTCCAGTCTCCCACAAATTTTACAGGAGTTAGCAAAGTATACCGGTCCAGCATAATATGCTAGAGTTCGTACACAAATGCACCAGAACTCCCGTATATTATACTGGACCGGTCCATGTTGCAGCAAAATAGTGGCTATTTTTCATTGACTTGGTAAACGCTAGCTATTTTTCATTGACCAGTGTGAAAACTGGCTATACCATGATATTTTAACTACAATAGGGCCAGTATAAGGCCCAAATAAAACTATAACGAGCATTGTAATTAAGGATGCAATAAAGCCAATGTAAAGTTAAGAGATTTTTGCATTCCTATACCATATAGGAAACCTTATTACCGTCAATGTCTAAGGTTTGATATAATTACATTTAGTATACCAAATTATCAATTCTATACCATAATGTATTTTAAGGATACAATTAATATAACGTATATCCCTCCTTAATTCAAGGTACCGTATATCCCACCCTTCCCACATTTCTCTCTCCCAAACCCTCACCCTCACCCATGTTTTAGTGAGGGATTTCTTAATTCTGAGCGGGATCAGTGATTCACGTCTGAACTTAAGCTAAAATACAAATTGGTCTGACTTAGTTACAGAACGTCGTGACTTTCTAGATTTTTATAAACTTTGCACCAAAAAGACAAAGCTCTAATCTGTTATTGGCAATTTCTTCTTTTGTGACCATCTTTGGCATTTTGGCTGAAGCCAATTGGATTTTGACAGTTGGCCGTAACATGAAGCATAGAAGAGTTTGACCACACCGTAATCTTTTGGCTCACAAGAATGACTTGGCTTTGAATCAGTTTTGTCAGGAAATTAAATCGTAAACAGCCAAAAATAACTTTTTTTTTGTTGATTATTAGTGCAGTAAATTTTATTAAAACAAGCAAAATTTCTAACGTAGTATAATTGATTCAAACTTCCAACTGTGACCTTTTTAGAATTATTTGAATCCCATCGCAATATAAATAATGGGATCTTTAACAAATTTAAATTGAAGCAGTAGATCTCACCGCCACTTTAATGATTGGCAACATGTTCCAACCAATAGTTAGTTTTAACTACAAACTTAAACTAAAGACTATATTATACCCGCTGACCACATTAATCTACCATTCATCTACAAAAAATAATGCATCTACAATCAGAATACAAATAATCTACAATTCATCTATAAAATATCTACAAATTGGATATATTGAATTTTAATATCCCAATTCCCATTCGATTGTAGTTTAATGGGAATTTTCGACATAATTGCGTTTTTTGCAGAAGATTTGTAGAAGTTTTAGTCGTTTTTTATTTATGAAAACAGAAAACAAAGCATCCATAATTAGAATACAAATAATCTACAATTTAGCTACAAAATATTTACAAACTGGGTACATCATCCCAATTCCCATTCAATTGTAGCATAATTGGGATTTTTGACATAACTGCATTTTTTTAGAAGATTTGTAGAAGTTTTAGCCGTTTTTTATTTGTAAAAACAGAAAATAAAGCATCTACAATCAGAATACAATTTATCTACAATTTTCTGCAATATGTCTTCTTCTTCTTCTTCTTCTTCTTCTTCTTCTTCTTCTTCTTCGAGTTTCAATCTGAAATTCAGTCAAAATCAAGTCTAATCTTCACCAAAACCCCTCAAAATTGAGATATAAACTCCACACCATATTCCCGATTATTTTCAATAACATCCAATCCAAACAAATAATAATTTTTGAAAACCCAAATTTGAATTCAAAGCTTTCAAGCTTTTTAATGGCTTTCAATGGTGGAATTGATGCTCTCTTTTCATTTGCTTTGTATTATTGAAATTTGTGATTGAAAACTAGAGAGAGATGTAGAGAGAATGTCGACTAACTGAGCTTTTGCAGAACTGATTTCTACAATTTGATTCGAATTTGTTGACGATTTTATCTTTTTTTGATTTGTGGCTTAAGGAAAAATATTGAAGAGCGGAGTTTTTGCAGAAAAGAGTCTATGTAATTTAATTTTAAATTGAAGATATAGGATTTGCGTTTCAAATTTGATCTGAAGTTCGCTAAACCAATTAGAATATTCTGTTCCTGATTTGTAGCGCACCTAATTAGGAAGGAATCAACTCCTAATAATTAGTATTTAATGAATGGTATAATAGTTATAGAAAAACTATGAACATGGCGGATAAATATGAAACTATGCACATTATTTGTAATAAGGTTTCATATATGATATAGGAAGGAAAAAGTCTGTAAAGTTAAATAGAGTAAACAAAGCAATATTCACGGTGAAGCCTTTTCTTTCATTTAGCACCAATCCCAAAGAGATTAATAAATGTCAATGATTAAGAGCTTAAGGTAAAATCACATTCATGGACAAGACACCCTTTGGATCCCTAGAACTTCATAGTTCACAAGCGTCTCAGGGACCCAAGCAGTGCTTGTGTCAAGGAGGGCATCTCAACCACAAACAAATCCTACTCCTAAATACCCTTAACCATTCACACTCACTCTTCCCTATATGTGTAAATGTCGATGAGGCACTCGCTATAACATCTAATGTAACAATAGCAATAACACACAGATTCAAGTATGCACACCCCTTACGGAAACTATACAGAGTACCATTATGAGTATGAGAGACCACATTACATTATTATGATCACAGTCCAAACACGTGTGTAGTACACTGTCAACACTTATATGTATAAGAATAGTCAGAGGATCCAACCACATATCAAACAAAAGAGGCGAACATCAGTAGACTAGTTTAGAAGTGTAACACTAAATCATGTGATTTAAGGGATAAAGAGGATACATATATCTACTGATTAGTTAAAGTTTACATTAGTTCCTGGTTGAGTTGCAGTACTTCGCAGCTTATCAGACTATGTCTAAGTTCATCAGAGGTTCACACATATAGATTAAATCTTCTCCTCTTATTAGATGTATGAATTAGCAGCCTCATTCAGAATCTCTAAAGAGTGTTAACAAGGGTACTTTTGCAGACAGACAGGTTAATCCCAACTTAAGCTAGTAACATGATCACTCTCTCTTAAAGTTCACAGTCTCATATTCACATTAAACTCATTAAGAGTTAAGGCATTCATATGAACACAGTGTTGTACTCGAGCAACGCAGGTAAACATCAGAAAGTTTCTCTTAAGTTCATAGGTGTATCATAGTCAACTTATATAAGCATAGCAAGGTTGAGTTTTCCTTTATGTGATAATGCAGCATGAGAGCACATGCATAAGTATGAAGGACACACAGAAAGTTTGATTAAGAACAAGGTGAGTGTAGAAAAACCTAAGAGAGGGCACTCAGACACATACATGAGAGGTTCTTATAAGATTACAAGACTATAATGAGTCTCAAATCAGCAGACTATAATGAGTCTCAAACGTGGTAGAGTATCAAATCCTATTGGATCAGACAACAGACTCATTACAGAAAGTTCAGAACAATGAAAGTTTCACATTAAGTACACATGGTTCTAGTAGCAAGATAATTAGTTTAGGTAAACAAGTTAAGTGTAATAGTCTAGACATGATGAAATTTAGTTCAACATAACCAATCCAAGAGATAATGCAGAAATACAACATATACAACTTTTAACCAAGCTTTTAAGGACAATGAAGAGCATAACTTAAACTAGGTTAACAATAGCTGACACAATGCATGCAAGATTAAATGCAGAGGCTCATTATGATTTAGTTCAATTTCTTCAAGACATATTTATATAGTCACTCATAGATATGGTCTCACAAATATGAAGGTTAACAAAAAACCTTCACAATGATATTGAGGGAGTTACAGAATCACAAAAACACATTTGAAGAGAGAATGTATCTTAAACAACTCAGCTGAGGCATTTTAAATGCAAAGTTGTTCCCCTCAGCAACTCGTCGCAAAAGCAAGCCCCTAATATTTGCAAATACGAAACAATCCTTACAAATGCAAGGTCCCTTCTCTAGCAGCCCAGATTCGCAAAAGCGAGAATGAACTCGCAAATGTGGGTGTCGCATTTGCGACCTACACATCGCAAATGCGATGGAACCAGCACCAACTCACAAAAATTTATAAAAACAATCCAAAACCAATTTGAAACTCACTTGAGCCCTCGAGGCTCTAGATCAAACATTCACACAAGTCAAAAAACATCATACAAACTCATTCGCATGATCAAAAAACTTAATTAACATCTATAACCAAGAATCGCACATCAAAATGCATGGAATTCACAAGAAAACTCAAGAACTTCTAGAATTGTAATTAAGTATCCGAATCATATCAAACCAACTCCAAATTATACCAAATTTTGCAGACAAGCTCCAAATGATAAAATGCTTGAAACCAAAATCTGGGCCTGATAGCCTTAAAGTCAACCCATGGGCAAACTTAGGAAAATTCAAAACCTTTAAATTGCCAGTTTTCGCCAAATGGTGCCAAAACCTTCTAGAAACATCCAAATGCAAATCCGGGCTTATGCCCAAATCCAAAATTACCATTCAGACCTACCAGAACCATCAAAACTCTCATCCGAAGTCAAATGCACAAATGTCAAACTTGGTCAACTTTTTCAACTTTAAGCTTCTCAAGTGAAAATCATCCTTCTAAATCAATCTTGAACCACTTGAAAACTAAAGTCGACGATTCAAGCAAGTCATGATACACCACACAAAGTTACTCGTTACCTCAAAATGCCAACTGAATGCAATTGCTAAAAATGACTGGTCAGGTTGTTATATTTTCCCCCACTTAAATATACGTTCATCCTCGAACATGCCAGAGTCATTCCAAAGCTATCAAATCATTGCATGAGCTCACCATACATATACCCACATGTGATCCCACATCAACCCAATCCATGTAAGCCTGACAACACAACTTAACTAAAGATCTTACTTCATCATTAACTCATAAACCTTAGAACTCAATCCCAACATCTGAAACTCATCATAAGACCTGAATCTCGCATCGATACACTATATAAGCCTGAACAAACTGAATCAAGCCACAACCCTAACCCAAGGTATAATCACATGATATTCCACACAACTCAGATAACCAAAGCAATAACTTCTGACCACCATAGCTGCCAATAATATTCTCGGTACCGGTAATTCACTTCAGATCAAATAAAACTTTATTCTGTACCTTCGTAATGCTACTAATGATAAAGTAAATATGCCGAACTCATAACCACCCATGAAATCAACAAGTGAAGAAGCTCCCTCGTCCGACAAGGATTATTTCCAAATTTAAAGCGAAAATATGGTACTCTCTCTATTCTAGTTTATGCGAACCTATTTCTTTTTTGGTACTTTCTAAAAAGAATGAACCCTTTCTAAATTTGAAAATAATTTAGCTTAAATTTATAATTCTACCCTTAATGAGAAGCTTTTATAACCACAAAAAATACTCTGGGCTCCTTTTTGAGTTGTTTAGGACCTCAAATTCCAAAAGTCTTCATTTTTTCTTAAACTTCGTGCCCAATCAAATAAATTCACATAAATTGGAACGGAGGGAGGATCATTCTTCAAACATTCCTCATCTCAATACGATAGTGAATATCCCAAGTCTATAAACCTCATCTCTACCAACACAAGCAGCCCAACTAACAAATTATAAGAAAACTACATGGATTCTCACACAATATGTCCGATACACCAAACAAGAAATAACTCAGATATGCCAAAAAAAATAGAAAGAAAGCAAAGTACAAGGACTATCTAACAAGTACAACAGATACAATAATAAAAGTATAATTTGATTAACTCATCCGACAAAGGAAAAATGAAACACAAAATAAACACAAAGGTATCCCATATAACTCCGTTGCGACTTGCAACCCGATCCCAAATATATCAATCCTCATAGGAATACCCATCAAGCCAAAATGCTCGGGCTCACTAGTCACATGTATGCCAGAAACAAGCATGATAGACTGCACAAATATAAATGTGGAAAGATGAATAGGAATGTCACGACCCGGATTTTTTACCCTCGGGAGTCGTGATGGCACCTACTAATGAGAGCTAGGCAAGCCAATTTTAATTACCTTTCCATTAATGGTCTAACACATTCTAACAATTAACGGCAAAATATAAAAGCAACAAAATTCAATAATAAGTGGAAGTCTTAGCATTTTATAAACTGAATAGAAATGCGGAAAGTTTAACAAAATTCTCTACCTAAGACTGTGGTCACTATACTCACGAATTGCTAAGAATACTAAATACAATGTCTGAAAGAAACAAAAATTGTTTGTCTCGACACAAATGAGATAACAGACTAAAAGAGAATCTAAGGGAGACGTCGGGCCTGCGGATGCCTGCAAGGCTACCTCGGGTCTCACTGGACTGAATGTCTGCTCCCACACTAATACTGCTGTTGCTGCTGTCCGAAACATGGATCTGTGCAAAATAGCACAGAGTGTAGTATCAGCACAACCGATCACATGTGCTGGTAACTGTCTAGCCTAGCCCCGGCAAAGTAGTGACGAGGCTAGACTGGACTACCACATAAACATGTGCAATTATATATATACAGCGGAATCGAAATACAAGACAAGTAAATAATATGGGAGGGGAACATGCTGTGGGGAGATAAAAGTTTCAAGTATAATCTGACTGATACAAAGGAAAAGCACAACTCATACAACAACAAGAAACAAAGATCAACAAGTGCACGGCATCACCCTTCATGCTTTTACTCTCATCCTCACCCAAACAATAGTATATCAATGTGCACGGCACCACCCTTCGTGCTTTTACTCTCATACCTCACAAGTAATAAATAGAATCGGCACGGAATGGCACATCGTACGGCACAACATCACCCTTCGTGCTTTACTCTCTTTTCCTCACAATAAACAAACAATGCACGGCATCACCCTTCGTGCTTTACACTCTTCCTCACAAGAAGCAAACAATGTACTGCATCACCTTCGTGCTTTAACACTCTTCCTCACCCAATCAACAATCACAGACAAGGGCAAGGGAAATAATAAAGCAATAATGGAAATCCCGGCAAGGGAATATAAGCAAACAATTAATTACCTGGCAAGGACACAACATCAATAATCAACTAGGTCCCGGCAAGGGAATAAATCATTAACTCTTTGTCTTTCTTTCACTTTTATCTCATAGTTCATATTACCACTTGAGCCAATACTCCAAGGATTTACTTATCTCATATACCTTCACAATTTGCATTTTAACTCGACCCAATGCTTCACGAAGTTTAAAGATCACCATTTCCTTTCACAAGATTTTTACAACATATAGAAGTTATCAATTAAACATGGAAAATATAACAATAATCCCAATTATTTGCAAAATAAGGACTCACGGTCATGCTAGATACCAATGTATAGAGACTCGTCACCATGCCTATACATCGTACTTGACAATTAGCAAGTATCAAATAAGACTCAACTCCTATTCCCTCAAGCTAGGGTTAAACCAAACACTTACCTCAACTTCCACAACCAAATCAATCCACAACAACCACTTTTCCTCTAGAATTCGGCTCCAACTCAATCGAATCTATACAATAATGACTTCATAATATCAATATATGCTAAACAAATCAAACCCAATTCTAATTATAGATTTCCAAGCTTTCTTTCCAAAAATTCCAAAATTGCCCCCGGGCCTGCTTGGTCAAAACACGAGGTTCGGACCAAAATCAAATCCCTCATTTACCCATGAGCCCGAATATATAATTTGTTCTCAAATTCGATCCCAAAATGAGGTCTAAATCAAAAAAAAATAAAAAGCCCTAACTCTACCCATTTCCCTCAAATTCTACCCTTAATCACATGTTTTAGGCTTAGGAATTCAACAAATATTGATGGAAAATAAAGAAAACGAATTAAAACTTACTAACCCAAGAAGTTTTGGTGAAAGGGAGCTTCAATGGATGCCTAAAGACCTTGGAGAAGAAGGAGCTCGTGTGTTTTTATGAAAATCCCGTAACTACACTGTTCGGGAAATTTAAAATATAACTAGGCAAAATTGTTCTATGTAATCGCGAGAAAGGGGTTGCGATCGCATAGGGTAAAGGGAAGTTGGCCATTGCGATCGCTTAAGGGGTATTGAGAACGCATAGGAGAAAACGAGGCTGAAATTCCCAGGTTTGGTTTAATGCTTTGCGACCGCGGGAGAAAGGATGCGTTCGCACTGAAGGAACTAGGCTAAGCTATGTGATCGCGGGTGAGTCTATGCGATCGCATAGAACAAGTGCGGGCACTTGGAGGTTTACTCTATGCGATCGCAGAGCTACTTTTGCGATTGTATAGAACTGAATACCAGAACATCATAACTGAGACTTCTGCAATTTTTCTAAGTGTGAAACCACCCCGAAATACCTTTGAAACACTCCCGAGTCCTCGGGGCTCCTAACCAAACACATGCACCAACTCAAAAATATCTTACAAACTTAACTGTGTGATCGAATCGCCAAAATAACATCAAAATAATGAATCAAACCTCAAAATTACTAGTTTTTCCTCAAACTTCATTAACTTTCAAATTTAGAGTTTTAAGTCTGAAACAAGTCAAATGACTTCCGATTTTAACCAAACCTTACAAAAAGCGCTTAAAACATATGTAAGACTTGTACCGGGTACCAGAACCAAAATACGGGCCCGATACCATAGTCTTTTAATCAAATTTTATTTCCAATTTCCTTAATTATTTCCAGAAAAAAATTTCACACAAAATTCATTTCTCGGGCTTGGGACCACGGAATTCGATTCCGGGCATACGTCTAAGTTTCATATTTTCCTACGGGCCCTCCGGGATCGTCAAATCACGGGTCCGGGTCCGTTTGCCCAAAATATTGATCGAAGTCAAATTTAATCAATTTAATATTTTTCTCACAGAATTCAAATTTAAGCTTTCCGGCTATGTGCCGGGACTGCGCACACAAATCGAGGCAACCCTAAATGAGGTTTTCAAGGCCTCGGAAGCACGAAATAAATAGGAAAATAGGTGATGACCCTTTGGGTCGTCACAAGGAATAATATGATACGGACAAAACCAAACACAATTAAGGTGCAATAAGCAAACCAACATCATGAGGGTCATCTCGCCCATATCGCCACAACGCCTGAACAAGATTACAACATGCATGCGAATGAATAAATAACCTTATAACCCATCCTAGCATAAGAGATAAGTGCATAACATACACTAGGGCAAAAATAAAATCCATTCTGCCCGGTAATATACCCACGCTAGCAATTGTGTAAGAGTAACCAAACCTGATATGATATAGAATACACATTCTCACTGGGCTTACAAATAGCCCCCAAACCAATTCCAATCATCCCCAAATAGGTAAATAACCTTCCAAAAGTCCATAGCAACCTATATATAACACATACCATCAGTTATCCAATTCTCAACATTTCTTCACAATCCGCAATTAGGTAATAGTCTGCCTATGAGGACACCCAACCCCTAAACCTCATGAATACTAGATCTCCATACCCGATCTCAACTTCGTTACTTATATGGTTGATACATCACTCATACTCCATTGTCTTTCGAAAAAAACCCACATAGATCTTCCATTCCACGTAGCAAAATCTGATTCTCAGAAACCCAAAACTAGGTAATCATCGTAACACTAATCAAATATCCGCAAGTCAAAACTCAAGGTGCTTCCTAAAACATGCACTCTTCTCATGCGATATCCATTAGTGCTAACATCCTCCTAACTTCTAAAATCGTACATTCCATCTAGGACTCGTGACCATATCCAGGGGAAAACCATAATGCGCAACATATATCTTATGCCAGTAGCAGACAGCTGACCCAAGTCGTGGTCGATACCTTCGAGAACTCTCCGATATCCATGTGCACACAACCAAGCCATCAGAACGGATTTCCCCAACTAAACCAAGTCACACAGAATGCCAAACTCAAGAGTATTGCCACATAACACAAGTAAAGCATCTCCATCCCAAGAGAACAAATTACCTTTGTTGCTATACTGATACAACACTACCGAGCTGACCCATTCTTCAAATCTTCCTTGACATTTCTTCAGGTTAAGACTTCTCCTTTTTAGCACATAACGATCATAAACCAAAGCTCACTATCTTAAATATTCAAAATAACACCAAATAACAAGAATGGATCATAAAATTCAAGATTTAACCTTAAAAACTCATTTTCACAATCTTTCACATAATGCATCAAAATGTGTTTGGGTCACCCCGAACCCCAACCAAACATACATATAAGTCTAAATATATCATATAAACCTACCGAAATCGTCAAAACATCGATCCGAGGCCGTTTACTAAGAATGTTTACCATGGTCAACTCTAGTTATTTTAAAATCATATTTTCCTTAATATTTCAAGCAAGAACTTTCCTAAAAATGACAAGGACCATGCATCAAAATGTGTTTGGGTCACCCCGAACCCCAACCAAACATACATATAAGTCTAAATATATCATATAAACCTATCGAAATCGTCAAAACATCGATCCGAGGCCGTTTACTAAGAATGTTTACCATAGTCAACTCTAGTTATTTTAGAATCATATTTTCCTTAATATTTCAAGCTAGAACTTTCCTAAAAATGACAAGGACCATACACAAAAGTCATATAACATAAAATGAAGCTATGAGAGGTTTCGAAACATGAAACAAGAGGCTAGTACTCAAAACGACTTATTGATTCATCACATAAACTTAGATAAGATCGGTGAAGAAGCTATTTGGCTTCAAAATTTTCTTGAAGATATTCTATTTTGGCCCAAAATATTGCAACCTAAATGCATACACTGCGATGGTCAAGAGGCAATAGGAAAAGCTGGGACATTATGTATAAAGAAAAATCTCGTCATATAAGATGAAGACATAAAAGCATTAGGCAACTACTCGCTAGGAGAATTATCATAATTAACTGCGTGAAGTCAAGAGATAATGTATCGAATCCACTTACAACACACTTAACTATAGAGATAGTTGAGAGATCATCGAGGGGAATGGGATTATGGCCGAGGATAAGTCATTATGGCAGTAACTCTATCTTGAAGATTGGAGCTCCTAAGATCTAAGATCAAGGATATCAAACAAAGTCATCAATAACGGTTCAACATTATCAAATAAGTTTTTTGGTCCATTATCATGATGCAGACAATGTTCAGTAGTTAGGATAATGCATTAAGGATTTTTAATGGTTTCTAAATTGATATGAAGATTATCAAATAGTGTATCTACGGGTATACACGTTTAGGGATCACCTATTTAAATGTAAAATGTAAGCGGCTTCTAAGAGAATTTTGTAAGGCTAGTTCTCTATTCATTTATGAAACTAGACGGCGTTCATAGATTAAATGAACTCAACAATGAGAACTAAAGACGGTTAAGGGTTGATTATGTAACGTATAGTTATTTAGGTATACACCAAAGCCCGACGATTCAAAGATATCAAATATACCGATTAACCGAGTATATTCGACATCTGTTCATTACGGAAAGTTTAAAGGGAAATCTAATTATCTAGATGTGGTTAATCCTTACTTGCGAATCACATAATATTTTGCATGTTTTAACATATATGACCATTTCTCATTCAAATGGGGAATTGTTGGGATTTTTTTAGGAGTGTAAACGAGAAATAAAAGAGACACCTTTTAGGGATGCAACTCTTCTTTTCACCCTTTTATTACCTGTAAATACAAAGGCATTACTTTTTTTAACAACTGAAATTCTATATTTTTTTTACATATTTCTAAAATCAAATAGAGTCTGCATTGCGTGACTTGTTCCGTCATCTAAGTTTGCTGAAATTCTATAATTTGAAGTACCACTATTACAGAATAGTTTTTCGTTCTATCCTGGGAGAAATTAATCCATATATGTTGAGCAATAATGAAGGAATTAGATTCCTTGAGGACACACAAGAAACTTGCGGGTTCAGAATATATTTTATTCGTGTTCTTACTTCTGGTCGTATGTTTTTTCTATATTGAATAGAATTTTTCCGGCAATTTCAAGACCAACCCCAAAAAGTATTCCCTTTGTGTTAATCTCTCTAGTCTATATAGATATATTTAGTCATTTTTGTAATGGCAAGACATAGATGACTCAACTATTAATGTATAGTAAATCAAATCCATTTCCTATAGCTTAAAAAAATACTATTAAAAAAAATTGATTATATAATTATAATTCGACTCCACTTCATCTTTGTAGGATACATATCAATTAAAGCACAAACGAAAAATTCACGGAACCACAAGCAACGAAAGCTAAAAAAAAATCACATGAGGTCCGAGACATAACATACTACAAAAGTCTTAAAAAGTATAACATACCAAATTTAAACTCGAGTGCTTTTGAAAAAGAAATCAGACTCTTAATTACTAGCACCTTGCATTATTTTGTTATACTATATGTGACATGGTTAATATTTTTTATATTATATTTTATAATATGTATGTATGTGTATATATAGAGAGGGGCGAGAGAGAATGAATGTATTAATCAAGGTGTTCAAGCTGGCATGGCACCACACCCTTCTACATAGAGCTGCCCAAATTCAAGTGTTGATACCCAATTTTTCCCTGTAATACTATTTAAAGTGCATATATACCTTCAAAAGTATGCATTAACATCAATTGATAATATTTCATAATTTCTATATTTCTAAATTAATTTATCCTAATATTTTATTTATATAAATAATTACAAAATTACATAACAAATGACTTTATAACATTTCATGATTTAATATTACTATTTATGGCCGAATTAAGTTCAAATTATTTCACAAATGGCCAGATTTACACCTTTTGGTTACAATTGCAATAACTTTGTAATTATAGCTCATCCATACATTACTGCATTATTTTACCAGAAATTGGTCCATTATATTATTATATTGAATAATTATTTTGAAACATTTCTATGCATGAGAATTATTTTTATAATTTATTAATTATTTTATAAATAATTTTTTTATTTAATTACTTGGATATTTAATAAATAGCCCCTTATTTTCATATTTAACCTAAGAGAGACCAGCCCAAAACCTCTTTTAATTTGGCCCAATCTCCCTAGTCCTAAGTCTGATATGCCTGACACAATACCCCCGTCCAATCCTAACCGTTGATCATTTTTTATCAATGGTCCACAATCCACCTTAGCATAATTAACCTAAACGACCACCCTCCCAAACCCACTCATTCTCTCCCTCACACGCTGTCATCATTCCCATCTTCTCAATGATCAACGGTCCACAATCCACCTTACTATAATTAACCTAAACGACCCCCCGCCCAAATCCTCTCATTCTCTCCCTCACACGCCGTCATCATTCCCATCTTCTCTCAAAACTCTCTCAGCTAAACCCTTGTTCTCAAGCGCCATCACCGGCGTATACCTCCACCATATGAGGTTTCCATGTCTTCTCCGACCAGCCCTAGCCTTCTACACACCATGGCTCCTTGATTTCTTGGATCCTTGGTCCTGGTTTGAAACTTCGCTTGTTAGCCTGTCTCAGGATATTGTTCGACCATGAGTAAGAGATTTCTCTTTATTTTTGTTACGAATCCATGGTTTCTAAACCTATGTTCTCATCTCTATTATGTTTCCTAAAAAAATCATAGTCTATTACCTTTGATCATTTCCAGATCTGTATAGATATGAGATGAATCGAGCACTATTACATGTTTTTCTCCAAAAAATTTCGGGTTTTAATCGACTATTCTTGCTTTTCCTTAAAACTAGGGTTCATTACGAGTTATTTTCCAAAAGCCTTCTGATTTCTACATGTTTAATCGATTCTCTTTTCATCTTCTTGACCGATTTTTGCAAGAGTAACCCGAGTTAACTCTATGAAATATAGTGATCTTTCCAATCTTAGCTTTGATTTTGGGTCTTTCCGTGTTACCAATCGTATTGATTTGCTCTGTATTTTCTTGTTTACACATTTTCTTTGTCAAATCCAGTATTTTATGATTTTTGCCCTAATTAATCTCTGTTAGGACTTGAACCTGCTTTTTCCAACTAAGTTCTATGTTTGTGAGGTTTTACTTAGTCTGATTTCTATTTATGGAAGTTGAGTAATTCTTTCCTAGAATCAGTATTCTTTTGAAAAGTCTTGTTGATTGCTTTATTATGCTAAAGATTCGTATGCATAGACTTTATTTGTTTCTTTGTTTGTAACTTTAATTGGTTATCTCTACCTTAATTACATGCCCTTATAACTTTAGGATTCGTACAGATTCTTTATTTGGTATAGTCTTGTCTCTTTTGCGTTAATTAAACCCTTGTTATTACCGTTAATCAATTAGCCATAATTAGAGGGTCTATTCCAGATTCTCTCATGTCAATTGATTCTGCGACTCTATGATTGCCCATGATTGACTAATTTTTTATTCTTTTACCTTATCTGTGCTACTCTTGAACTGCTATATAAGCACTCTTATTTTACCTCTCAACGGACACTAAGTTCAAAACACACACTCATACTAAAAAAACTCTCTTTTCTCTGCTACCTGTGATAATTATTGATTTAGTTAGCTGAAAGCCAGGGCTAGACATCGGAACTACACCTCTTTTTACACTCTGCACTTTTTTCTTTAACTGGTATCTCTCTAAGTTAAATTTTGAAACTCAACCCCAAGTATTCCATTCCTGCACTAGTTCAATTGCTATGTACCCAATTTGTTTCCCTGTTTATTGTTTTATTAAGCATGTCTAAATTCTGCCTTCTCTTGTTCAGTGTGTAATCAGCATATCTAAACTTCACTTGGTTATTTGATTCTAGTCCAGCATGTTTATTTAGTCCCTTCTTATCCCTCCCCCTAACTGGTTGACCATGTTAGTTATTTAGTCTCATAATGCATTCAATTGGCCCTAATTGTATGTCCAGTTCTGTGCAACACACCCTTGTCTTTAACATGATTCTATTACATTCTTTCTCTATGCTTTAACTGTCTATTACCATGACTGACTTGGACTCCTAGTTGTTCTGTTCATTTGTTGTCTCAAATGTTTCCCTGTTTATATGGCTTTAACTCTATATGTTCCCAATCCCTTGCAGCCCTGCTCTTAAATCTGTTGGTTAAGTGTCTGAGAATCCAAGTATTCTATGATTAATTGGTTGTTGGCTAAATTGTTTTCCTCAAAAAAATGATTTCAATAATTGTTCTTCCAATCTTAGTAGTCTTCTCAAAACTGGTGTCACTCCCAGCATCTTCTTAAAATTGTTTTCCATTTCTGAAATCTTTTAACTTCTAAAATTGTCTCTACACTGTTTTAATAAGTCTTTCAACACTATACCAAGCACTCTCACTTTATTCTTAGACTATTAGGTTCTGCCCCTCTAGTGTGTGTACTGTTTAGGGATCCTTGAGGTCCCTCTGAACTCTGGCACACCAGGGTTGGCCCTTCCATACTACACATAATCAATACTCTATTTGAGAAAGGACTTAGTGTGAGCACTGCCCGGGCTCCTTGAGGTCCTTAGGGAACTCTGACACACCAAGACATACTATTGGTCGTGAGATCTTTGGCTTTTAAGACTGTATTGAAGGCCTGGCATTCCTAGGTTTACTTTGGGCATGATTTAGGCTCCTTATAGTGTAGTTTAATTTATTTATGTAATTCATTTGATCCTGGTCTGTAATAATATTCTTTGTAAACAGATATTGGGGTAATTAGTAAAAAGGGAAGGGTTCCTATATGATCTTTTTTGGGAAACTGGGTATAAATCCTACTTTAGGTTTATATTATGAGTCGTAATAGAAACTATGCTTTAGGAATATATTGTGCTTATCTGCAAGTTGGAATCATGGCTTAGGTTTATGTTGTTTGCATTAGAAATCCTGCCTTAGGATACTCACGTTTACTGCATCTGCATATTAGAAAACATGTTATAGTCATCACTTCATTTCTGATTTTGCATAAGTTGCCATCACCTGGAAATCCCGTCATTAAGTTACTACTATAATCATGCTTAATAAAATGACCATCTCTCTCTATGTGCATTAGAAATCCTACCTTAGGACTCTGTGTGCATTTGCTCTAAATCATATATATGCCGCTTAAATGAATAAAAAGGTTTTCAAATAATCCAACACATAGATATCATATCCTAGTATAAACATACATGAAATCAGTTTTATAACATTAATCGGCTAGACCAGCATGCCTATAGGACTGAATAACTTCAAGATGTTTTAATCAGCTCCCAAGCTATGATTGCATACAGACCAGCACCTAGGCAAGCCTTAGGTAATTAATGGTCTTAAGACTGTGAAATTATACTCTGTTTATTTGTAAAATTGTCCAATTTTAATAGTATTTTAAAATCAGTAGGCAAACTAATTAGGATTATATCACTTCGCCTTAAAATAATGCTGTCTATTCTGTGTTTGTGATGCCCACCTAGATATCCTATTCTAGGACTTCTCTAAAATTACCTGAAATCTGTGTTTAAGACGTGCTACTTATTTGTTTATGTGTGGAGATAAATATGAGTCCCTAACTGTTTCTCTATTTGATAGTCCTATATGTTCTTTGTTGTCGCTTAGATATTACCTTTTAAATACCTAAGAGTGTCTAGAACTGCCTAAGTATAGAGGTCCTAAACATCCCTAAGACCACAAGGAAGGGACGGGTAAAAGCACGCTTAAAGGTCGCTAATTAAAATCACTAATATAACCGCTGGGGGTAATGGGTAGCAAAAGGATATGATGACTTGTGCGCTAATGCCACGTGTAACCCCTCTATTTGAGGAAGGCTTACCAGGTATTATACAAAAGTGATCCTATAGGTTAACGAACATAGGACTTCCCTTCTTAAATATACACATGTGTGCTTAGGCTGCATAAACTTCCTTAAAATTACATATTTGTGCTTAGACTGCATAAACTTCCTTTATTTACAAATGTGTGCTTTGACTATTTACTTGTTAAATGACTAATTCACAAAACTGAGTTCGGCCAGGACCTACCGTTGTGGACTGCGAGGGGTGCCTAATACCCTCCCCTCAAGTTTATTTCGTGCCCTTAACCTAATCTCTGGTAATGCAAACTGGTTACATGAGTTAATTGCTCCAGGTACCTTAACGCACCTTAATCCGTTAAGTGGCAACTCTTTTAATACCTAATTACAAAAGGAAATGAGTTGTTCCCAATAAATGTCGAAACCCGTACTTCCGTGAGGGAAAAAGGGGCGTGACAGCATGACGACTCTACTGGGGATGACATGAGTCTGAAAATCAAGGGGGAGGTTACTAAGCAAATCAAGGCCAAGGTCCTCAGGGTGGTTGAATACCCAACTTGGCTAACCAATATCGTGCCAGTTCCAAAGAAGGGTGGGAAGGTCAGGTCTATAGTGATTATCAGGATGTCGACAAGGCCATCCCAAAGGATGATTTTTCACTTCCAAACATACATATCCTAATTGACAATTGTGCCAATCATGAACTCCAGTTGTTTGTGGATTGTTTTGCCGGTTACTATCCGATCAGGATGGACGACGAGGACGCTAAAAAAATGGTTTTCATTACACCCTGGGGAGTATACTGTTATAAGATGATGTCGTTCAGTCTAAAGAATGCTGGGGCCACCTACATGAGGGCTATGACTACCATTTTTCATGATATGATACATTAGGAGATTGAAGTATATGTGGATGATGTCATCATCAAATTCAAGAAAGCCACAAATCATATAGCCGATTTGAGGAAGTTTCTCGACAGACTGCGGAGATACAACCTGAAACTAAACCTCACAAAGTGTACATTCGAGGTTCCTACCGGAAAGTTACTTGGGTTCATTGTCAGCCACCGAGGGATAGAATTGGATCCATCAAAAGTCAAAGCTATCCAGCAGCTTCTACTGCCAAAGAGTAACTAAGATGTAATGAGCTTTCTAGTACGACTAAACTATATCAGCCGATTCATAGCCCAGTCCACATTTATATGTGAAACAATTTTCAAGATGTTGAAGAAAGATGTTGCGACTAGTTGGACCGAGGACTGTCAGAAGGCTTTTGACAAGATCAAGGAGTATTTATCAACGCTACCAGTCTTGGTCCCGCCAGAGCCAGGTAGACCCTTGCTACTCTACCTTGCAGTATTAGATGAGCCTTCGCCTGCGTTCTGGGGCAGCACGACGAGACAGAGAGAAAGAAACAAGCTATCTATTACCTGAGTAAGAAGTCCACCCCATAAGAAGCGTGATACTCTTTATTGGAACGTACCTGCTGCGCTTTGATGTGGATAACTCAGAAGCTGAGGCATTATTTCTATGCCTACACAACATACCTCATATCAAGGATGGATCTCTTGAAATATATCTTTCAGAAACCCATGCCCACTGGCAAGATGGCTAAGTGGAAAATCTTGTTGAGCGAGTTCAAAATTGTTTATATGACTCAGAAAGTAGTCAAGGGACAGGCATTGGCAGATCATCTTGCTGAGAACCCTGTGGAAAGAGTATACGAACCCCTGAAAATGTATTTTGCCGATGAAGAGGTGTTATTCATAGGAGAAGATATTGCTGAGTCCTATGATGGTTGGAGAATGTTCGTTGATGGAGCGGCCAATTTCAAGGGAGTCGATATTCGAGCCACCTTGGTATCGGAAACTAGCCAACATTATCTGGTATCTGCTAAACTCAGATTTCCCTGCATCAAGAGAATGAAGCCTGCATACTAGGGCTCAACATGGCCATCGACATAAATATTCAGGAGCTGCTGGTAATTGGTTATTCAGATTTGCTTGTGTACCGGGTACAAGGAGAATGGGCCACCAAGAATTCCAATATATTGCCATATATGCACCATGTACAAGAATTGAGAAAGATGTTCAAGAATATAGAGTTTCGATATGTTCCCAGGATTCAAAATGAGTTTGTTGATACATTGGCCACTTTGTCATCCATGATACAGTATCCCGACAAGAACTTCATCGATCCCATCCCAGTAAGGATACACAACTAACCGGTGCATTGTGGCCATGTTGAAGAAGAAACAGACGGAAAGCTTTGTTTTCACGATATCAAAGAATATTTGGAAAAACGAGAATATCCGAAGCATGAAAGTCATACTCAGAAACGTATGCTTCAGAGGTTGTCCAACAATTTCTTCCATGCCGGAGGAACCTTGTACTGAAGAACTGCTGATTTGGGATTGCTAAGGTGTGTTGACGCAAAAAAAGCTTCTAAGCTAATTGAGGAGATACATGTTGGGACCTGCGGCACGCATATGAATAGCTTTGTCTTGGCCAGGAAGATACTTAGAACCAGTTATTTCTGGATGACCATGGATACAAATTGCATCCAACAACAACAACTACCCAGTAAAATCCCACAGAGCGGGGTATGGGGAGGGTAATATGTACGCAGACCTTACCCCTACCCCGAAAGGGCAGAGAGGCTGTTTCCGAAAGACCCTCGGCACAAATTGCATCCAGTATGTCCGAAAATGCTACCAATGTCAAGTACATGCTGATATGATAAAAATGCCACCAAATGAGCTCAATGTAACAAGCTCACCTTGGCCATTCGTTGCTTGGGGAATGAATGTCATTGGTCCAATCGAGCCCACCACCTCAAATGGGCATCAATTCATCTTACTAGCTATTGATTACTTTACCAAATGGGTCGAAGTAGCATCTTACAAGGCAGTAACTAAGAAGGTCATAGCAGATTTTGTCCGCGATCGGATTGTTTGCTGGTTCGGAGTTCTAGAATCAATCATCACTGACAGTGCCTCCAATCTCAGCAGTGATCTGATGAAGACCATGTGTGACTTTCAAAATAAGGCACAAGAATTCCACAGCCTATAGACTTCATATGAACGGAGCTGTAGAAGCGGCTAACAAGAATATCAAGAAGATACTGAGAAAGATGATATAATAGCGCAACAATGGCACGAAAGGCTGCCATTCACTTTATTGGGATACCGTGCCACAGTCCGCACATCAAACGGGGCAACTCCCTACTTACTGTTTATGGTAACTAAAGATGTTATTCCCACTGAAGTGGAGATCCCTTCTCTGAGAATCATACAAGAAGCTGAGCTCAGCGACACAGAATGGATAATGAGTCGTTATGAGTAGCTAGCCCTCATAGATGGAAAAAGAATGAATGTAGTGTGTCATGGGAAACTCTATCAGAATAGAATGTCCAGAGCCTTCAACAAATGAGTCAAGCGTAGGCAGTTCACACCGGGGCAGCTGGTGTGAAGAAGATCTTTTTGCATTAAGATGAAGCCAAAGGGAAATTCTCTCCCAATAGAAAAGGCCCTTACATGGTTCACAGAGGATGGATAGGAGGAGCCCTCATACTTGCAGAAATGGACGGAGAAATCTGGCCAAAATTGATCAACTCAGATGCGGTCAAATGATACTATGTGTAATTATTTATGTTTTCACAAAATGATGTAAATTGAACTACGCTTGACCTGATTCCCATTTAAGAGGAGATACGTAGACAGCCCTGTGGGTTCGGTCATATCATAATAAGACTTACATTCCCCCCAGAACCAGAAATTGGGGCAAAATTTTAAGGAGGACTCGAGAAATTCTGGAGCAAGTCCAGCTAATGCCATCATAGTTAGAAATCAATCAGGAACTAGGGAAGAATTTTGAGGAGGACCCTCAAAATTTCGAAGCAATTTCAGCTAATCACATCATGTGCAGCAGTCAGACGTGTCCGTCTAACTAGGCCAGAATTTTGAGGAGGACCCTTAAAATTCTATAAGTAGGAGAGGTTGCAATGTCTCGGATCGTATCACAGTCACTGGTTCATCTAACCAATTTCTAAAATAATATATTTTCATTACGTCTTTGAAACTGCGCATGCTTGCTTGTAAAATGACTGTTTAACCAACGCTACCCCCAATGATTAAACAGGACCTTCGGACCAAGCGAAGCAACCCAAGCAAGTCTACAGAGGCACGAATTGACCTCTACTTTACAGACTCACGATCTTTCTTTGGATGCAGGAGCGAAGGATACACATGCTTCTAAGTCACAATCTTTGTAATAGTGATACTAAAATCTATTATCAACTAAGAAAACTCCGCTATCGCTTGCTATTTTATTTTTGTATGGGACAATACCCTGTCCCAAATCGTGCATGAGACTAAGCTCTATCTCCATCTACATGAGGCTAAACCCTGGCCCTGCCTCCATCTTGCATAAGGCTAAGCTCTGCCTTCCACTTGCATGGGACTAAGCCATGTTCTAAATCCTGCATGAAACTAAGCTCTGTCTCCATCTGCATAAGGCTAAGCCCTGCCTCCATATCTGCATGAGGCTAAGTCCTGCCTCTATTTTGCATAAGGCCAAGCTATGCCTTCCATTTGCATGGGACTAAGCCTTGTCCCAAATCTTGCATGAGACTAAGCTCTGTCTCCGTCTGCATGAGGCTAAGCCCTGCCTCCACATCTGCACGAGGCTAAGCATGTCTCCATTTTGCATAAGGCTAAGCTCTGCCTTCAATTTGCATGGGACTAAGCCCTGTCCCAAATCTTGCATGAGGCTAAGCTCTGTCTCCATCTGCATGAGGCTAAGCCCTGACTCCATTTTGCATAAGGCTAAGCTCTGTCTTCCACTTGTATGGGACTATACCCTGTTCCAAATCTTGCATGAGGCTAAGCCCTGCCTCCACATCTACATGAGGCTAAGCCCTGCCTCCATTTTTCATAAGGCTAAGATCTGCCTTCCATCTTGCATGGGACTAACCCTTATTCTGAATCTCGCATGAGGCTAAGCCCTGCCTCCACATCTGCATGAGGCTAAGCCCTGCCTCCATTTTGCATAAGGCTAAGCTCTACGTTCCATCTTGCATGGGACTAAGCCCTGTCTCGAATCTTGCATGAGGCTAAACGCTGCCTCCACATCTGCATGAGGCTAAGCCCTGCCTCTATTTTGCATAAGGCTAAGCTCTACTTTCCATTTTTCATGGGACTAAGCGTTGTACTGGCATTAGGCTAAGCTCTGACTCCTATTTGTACAAGGCCAATCATCGCCTTTATGTACCGAGACTAAGCACTGTCTCTTTGGCACTATCTATTTGCTCCTCTTCGGGATGAGCTCTGCCCTCAACCTTACAAGACTGAGCCTTTTCTTGTTGGTTCTAGCATCATATTATTGCATCTCATGGGCTGAAACATCGCCAACTTGTCCAAATGCGTCATTATCTAAAGGTATCATCCTCATAGCCAAAAGACACCATGCCATGGCTTGAAGATCTCTCAAATTTGCATATCATTATTCAAAGGCGCCATGGTTCGGAGGCACCATTTTCATGGCCCGAGAACATCATTTGATGGCCTGCAAATCTCCTATCTCACAATTCATGGCCCAGGACATCACAGTCTAAGGACGTCATCCGCACCGTCCAAAGACAATCTCTCATGGTCCAAAAGAAATTTGCATCACATCTAAATGCTTGCAGTAATATACACAATTGCACACACCATATTTTGATTTTTGCAGGTAATCCAGGAGGTAACCATTTTTTAATACGAGTAGCCTTCGCTCCAGTTTCCGCTCGCGTCGTTTTTCACTTTGCCATTCATAACCGATTCTCATCAGTTACCCATCCCACTCCGTGATATCCATCTATCTGCCCTATAATACATCCGTTACATTTCAGATTCGCAACCATAACTCTATCCGATCTCACCCTTTGCCAAAAAAGACCCATTTGATGAAATTGGCTACCATTCCTATAACAACTCCATCTGCTTCATTCACTAGTGGATCTAGAACTACACATGACATGATTCCTGTAAAGCCAGGGATATGTAGGTAGCCCAAAGACCAGGGTTCGCCCTATATTTTCCAAAATGCTCATTCGGTCATCATTTCTTTACCCGAAAACTCTTTCGTCCTTCCAGGGTAAAGAGGGGTAGTTGTTGATACCCAATTTTTCCCTATCATACGTTTTAAAGTGCATATATACCTTCAAAACTATGCATTAGCATCAATTGATATTTTTCTATAATTTTAATATTTTTAAATTAATTTATCCTAATATTTTATTTATATAAATAATTAAAAAATTGCATCACAAATGACTTTATAACATTTCATGATTTAATATTACTATTTATAGTCGTACTAAGTTCAAATTATTTCACAAATGGCCATATTTATACCTTTTGGTTACAATTGCAATAACTTTGCAATTATAGTCCATGCATACATTACTGTATTATTTTAACAGAAATGGTCCATTATATTTTTAAAATATTAAATAATTATTTTGAAACATTTCTATCCATGAAAATTATTTTTATAATTTATTAATTATTTTATAAATAATTTTTTTATTTAATTACTAGGGTATTTAATAAATAGCCCTTTTTTTTAGATTTAACCCAAGAGAGACCAGCCCAAAACCCCTTTTAATTTGGCCCAATCTCCCTAGGCCCAAGTCTGATATTCCTGACCCAAGACCATATTGATCAACGGTCCACAATCCTCCTTACCATAATTAACCTAAACGACCCCCCTCCCCCAAACCCTCACATTCTCTCCTTTACATGCCGTCATCATTCCCCTCTTCTCTCAAAACACTCTCACCTAAACCCTAGTTTTCAAGCGCCATCACCGGTGTATACCTCTACCCGGTTTCCATGGCTTCTCCGACCAGCCCTGGCCTTCTGCACGTCATGACTCCTTGATTTCTTGGATCCTTGAGAGGATCTCAAAGAAACTACTTGGTCCTGGTTTGAAACTTTTCTTGTTAGCCTGTCTCAGGCCATTTTTCAACCATGAGTAAGAGATTTCTCTTTATTTTTGTTACAAACTTATGGTTTCTAAATATATGCTCTCATCTCTGTTATGTTTTCTAAAAAAACCCTACTCTATTACCTTCGATCATTTACAGATCTGTATAGATCTGATGAATCAAGCACTATTACATATTTTTCTCCGAAAATTTCCGGGTTTTAATCAACTATTCTTGCCTTTCCTTAAAACTAGGGTTCATCACGAAATGTCTTCAAAAAGCCTTCTGATTTCTACATGTTTAATTGATTCTCTTTTCATCTTCTTGACCAATTTTTGCAAGAGTAATCGAACCCTAGTTGACTCTATGGAATATAATGATCTTTCCAATCTTAGCTTTGATTTTGGGTCATTCCGTTTTACCAATCGTATTGATTTACTCTGTATTTTCAAGCTTATATATTTTCTTTGTCAAATCTAGTATTTTGTGGGTTTTCCCTAATTAATCTCTGTTAGGACTTGAACGTACTTTTTTGACTATGTCACACCTCCTATTTTTACACACCCGAATGTAGTATAAGGGAGTTTTTCCAATTGAAGTAACATTATTCGAAATGGGATTATTTATTCAATTATTAGAGTCGCCACTTGGAATATTTTATTGTTGTCCCAAGTCACCGGTTTATTTTAAATCCCAAGTCGAGGAGAAATTCGACTTTCGTTTTGAAGTCTGAGAACCAGAAATTCTGAATAAGGAATTCTGTTAACCCGAGGGAAGGTGTTAGGCACCCTCGGATTTCGTGGTTCTAGCATGGTCGCTTAAACTATTAAAATTAGCCTAATTATCTGATTTATTACACGTTTTAAACATATTGTGCATTTTTAGCTTTTACAACCGCTTTTTAATTATTTTAAAGCACTTTTAAGATTTATGAAATTATTTCTTGAACAAGTTATGATTGTCGTACACTTGCCGTTTTGGCACACACCACGAACCACGATACATGAAATACACCCGCGATTCGCGATATGTTTATTTTATTATTTTTTGAAGTTATTATGATCGGGTCACATGAAATGCACCCCTAAATTTGGGAATTAGGTATCATAACTATGTCACGGGAATCATACCCATAGACACGATAATTTATTACCAGTCGCGCCTAAAGAAAACTACAGTATTTATGAATTATTTTCTAAGTTTAATATTAAATCATCGTGGAAAGAATTTACAACCACACTATTCCATTAGCTCACATCAGTTCTTCAGATACTGACTCACTCCCTTTCCTTACCTTTCTACTATCATATTTTTGGTGTAATAATACCAATTTGTGGTTGCCGCTACACTTCTAATTTAGTCACACAACTTTGAACTTGGGCGCATACAAGCACTTATTTTGAAAAAAGGAGGATCAAAATTTAAAGTCCTTCACTTAATACCTCCAGCTTTCCACAAAATTATATAAGAACTTATAGATTTTAGTAGAATAAAGCAATTATTACATTATATTCTAAACAAACATATATGACCGTAGGTGTAAGTAAACCAAATTTCTGATGTTGTTATAAGAGTATTCCAAATAGTCAATATGTTGAAGAATTGAAGATAGCTACATTATAACAATAAGAAGATTTCACATCAAGAAAGAAGATCCAGGAGGTAACAAACAAAATTCCAGACTTTTTTAGAACTATTACTTGATTATATTAGCATTAGGGTGAATATTTTAATCACTTTATGAACATATTAAAGAAAAAGGAACAAGAACAACATTCTGCTCAAGTAATAACACTCAAAATAGTGAATAAACATCCCAACAGGTGAACATCTTCATATATGTGCACTTTAGATACCAATACTCATAAGGTTTGTTTACCTTAAATTTATCCTTTGTCAACCATGCAGCAGAGAAATTTAATTCCAAAAAAAAAAAAAGAACAGAGAATCATATTTTAACCAAACATCATTCTATAGCGTTGCAATTTCAGCGAATTTATAGCACACGGATATCCAAACAACCGTTACCTTTTAAGATAGAGATAAATACCTCTAAACAGCAGTAGAGATAAACTTGAATAACCAAATAAAGTGAGGGAAAAGCTGAAGCTCAGCTACTAAATACAGAATCAGCAGTAATCGACTTTGATTCTCAGTCAAAAAAACCAAATTGAAACCCAAAAAAATAGGGAAGAAAAACTCCTTGAATCAGCAGCCATGAATGATTTTTTTTTTCAGAACATTTTTTTTGTGTTTTTCTCTTCGGATCCTAAAGCTTCTTGCGTGAGAGGGAGGAAAGTTTTTTCGATTTTTCTTGTTTTTCTTTTTTTTTCTTAAGTTTTAAAATTAAGAGGGTGTTCGGGTGTGTGAAGAACATGGGTGTTCTTTTGGAGATGATGAAATGATGAAGAAGAAGAA
>MU751204.1:0-11519 GCA_026770625.1 Nicotiana glauca | reverse complement strand
CCCCCCCCCCCCCCCCGACTTGTGGACTATGTTAGCTACTTAGCCTCCTAATGTATTCAATTGGCCCTAATTGTATATCCAATTCTGTTCAACACAGCCTTGTCTTCAACATGATTTTGTTACATTCTTTCTCCATGCTTTAATTGTCTATTACCATGACTGACTTGAACTCCTAGTTGTTCTATGCATTTGTTGTCTCAAATTTTTTCCTGTTTATGTGGATTCAACTCTATATGTTCCCAATCCCTTTCACCCCTGCTTTTAAATCGGTTGGTTAAGTGTCTGTGAATCTGAGTATTCTATGATTAATTGGTAATTGGCTGAATTACTTTCCTCAGAAAATGATCTCAAAAACATTCTTCTACTCTTAATAGTCTTCTCAAAACTGGTGACACTCCCAGCATCTTCTTAAAATTGTTTTCCATTTCTGAAATCTTTTCACTTCTAAAATTGTCTCTACACTATTTTAATAAGTCTTTCAACACTATGCCAAGCACTCTTACTTTGTTCTTAGACTATTAGGTTCTACCCCTCTAGGGTATGTACTGCTTAGGGATCCTTGAGGTCCCTCTGAACTTTGGCACACCAGGGTCGGCTCTTCCACACTACACATAATCATTCCTCTGTTTGATAAAGGTCTTGGAATGAGAACTACCCGGGATCCTTGAGGTCCTTAGGGAACTCTGACACACCAAGACATACTATTGGTCGTGAGATCTTTGGCTTCTGAGACTGTATTGAAGGCCTGGAATCCCCAGGTTTACTTTCGGCATAATTTAGGCTCCTTATAGTATATTTTCTTTTATTTATGTAATTCATTTGATCCCGATCTACAATAATATTCTTTGTAAACAGATATTGGGGTAGTTAGTAAAAAAAGGAGGGTTCCTATATGATTTTTTGTAGGAAACTAGGTAGAAATCCTACTTTAGGTTTATATTATGAGTCATAATAGAAATCATGCTTTACGACTATATTGTGTTTATCTGAAAGTTAGAATCATGCCTTAGGTTTATGTTGTTTGCATTAGAAATCCTGCCTTAAGATAGTCACGTTTACTGCCTCTGCATATTAGAAAACATGTTATAGTCCATCACTTCATTTCTAATTTTGCATAAGTTGTCATCACCTGGAAATCTCGTCATTAAGTTATTACTATAATCATGCTTAATAAAATGACCATCTCTCTCTGTGCATTAGAAATCCTGCCTTATGACTCTATGTGCATTTGCTCTAAATCGTATCTATGTCGCTTAAATGAATAAAAAGGTTTTCAAACATTCTAACACAAAGATATCATGTCCTAGTATAAACATACATGAAATCAGTTTTTCAACATTAATTGCCTAGACTAGCATGCCTATAGGACTGAATAACTTCAAGATGTTTTAATCAGTTCCTAGTGTATGATTGCATACAGACCAGCGCCTAGCCAAGCGTTAGGTAATTAATGGTCTTAAGACTGTGAAATTGTCCAGTTTTAATCGGCTTTTAAAATTAGTAGGCAAATTGATTAGGATTTTGTCACTTCACCTTAAAAAAATGCTGCCTATTCTGTGTTTGTGATGCCCACCTAGATACTCTGTTCTAGGACTTCTTTGAAATTACCTGAAATCTATTTTTAAGACTTGCTACTTATTTATTTATGTGTGGAGGTAAATATGAGACCTTAACTGTTTCTCCATTTGATAGTCATATATGTTCTTTATTTTCGCTTAGATTTTACCTTTTAAATACCTAAGAGTATCTAGAACTGCCCAAGTATAGAGGTCCTAAATACACCCAGGATGCGCACTTAGAGGTCGCTAATTAAAATCGCTTATATAACTACTAGGGGATAATGGGTAGTAAAAGGATATGATGACCGGTGCGCTAATGCCACATGTAACCCCTCTATTTGAGGAAGGCTTACCAGGTATTGTACAGAAGTGATCCTATAGGCTTACCAACTTAGGACTTCCCTTCTTAATTTTACACATGTGTGCTTAGACTGCATAAACTTCCTTAAATTTACATATTTGTGCTTATACTGCATAAACTTCCTTTATTTGCAAATGTGTGCTTAGACTGTTTACTTGTTAAATGACTAATTCACATAACTGAGTTTGGCCGGGACCCACCATTGTAGACCGCGAGGGATGCCTAACACCTTTCCCCCAAGGTTATTTCGAGACCTTACCCTAATCTCTGGTAATACAAATTGGTTACATGAGTTAATTGCTCTAGGTGCCCTAACGCACCTTAATCTGTTAGGTGGCAACTCTTCAAATACCAAATTCCCAAAAGGAAATGAGTTGTTCCCAATGAATATCGAAACTCGAACTTCCGCGAGGGAAAAAAGAGGCGCGACACCAAGCCACCAACTTTAAGGTTAAATTGGACTAAAATAGAATTATATGATTAAATAGCTTACTCTAAATCAGCAATATTTGTACATTGTACACATATTGCAAATAGTAAAAGGGGCCAAATATGAAAATTGCTTCAACTACATACGGAGAAAGGCCAGATATATTCTTATTTTTCAATCATGTCCACCATTATGCTTTTTGTTCAGATATACCAATGACGTACATACATAACGACCCGTCCGGTAGTTATGTGTATTTGCACCCCTTTTTTCCTTTTGATGCTTCACACATATGTGTTTATGATTTACGAGTTCGATTGGTTTCCTTCCGGGAAGGTTTTGGGTTGATTTAGAACCTTTGACTCTTGTCTTAGAAACTTAAGTTGATTATATTTACTAACATTTGAATTTTATTAAAACAACCCTGAAAGGGTATTTTGATAGTTCTCATAGGTTCGTATTAAGATTTTAAACTTGGGCGTAAGCCTAGAATCGAATTCGGAGGTCTGTAGGTTGGATCATGTTGTTTTTCCAAAATTGGCGATATGAGGTTTAAAAGTTTGACCGTAGATTGGGTTTTGGTTATCGGGTTCAGAATTTAGTTTTGGGACTTAAAATAGGTCCACTGTACTATGTAGAAGTTGTGTGCAAAATTGATTTCATTTGGAGTTGATTTGATATGGTTTGGATGCTTGGTTGCAATTCTAGAGGTTCTTGAACTTTACTTTCAAATTCATGTGTTTTGGTGTCTGATTTGTAGTTTTGGATATTATTTTTGCTTTTTTATCACAAGTGAGAGTTGGTATGATATTTTTTGACTTGTGTGGATGTTTGGTTAAGAGCCCCTAGGTGTCGGATGAAGCGTTTTGATCACAAGATAGAGTTGGTATGATATTTTTAGACTTGTGTGGATGTTTGGTTTGGAGCCCCGAGGTCTCGGATGAATTTCGGAAATGATTCGGGATGGTTTGGAATGAAAATAGAATTGTTGGTGTGTTGATGCTCTGATGCCGCAAATGTGAGCACCATCATCACATTTACGAACATAGCAGGGGATTCTCAGGTGTCTCAATAGCGATGCTTGGTCGCAATTGCGAAGTAAGGATCTAGGTAGGACATTTCACATTTGTGATGGGTAAAGGGTTTGCATTTGCAAATTTCCCCTTAAGTTTGTCAGTGTCGCAATTGCAAACCCAATGAAACAATTATGACATCTGCTACTGAATAAAAGTTAGAAAAGTCAGGATTTTATCTCATTTCTCTCATTTAGCACCCTAGAATCGGTAGGAAACGATTTGGAGAGGAGATTTTCATCTATAAATATTGGGTAAGTGATTCTAATCAATTTCCAACTTTATTTCATGATTATATCTTAGATTTAACTTTAAATTTATGAGAATCAAAGAGGAAAATTGGGAATTTTTGTCAAAGTTTTGAAAAATAAAGATTTAGATCAGAGTTTCGATCGGACGGGCCTGTATTAACTTTTGTTGAATTTTTGGAAAAAGTGTAAATATCATAGTTTTATCTTTTGTAATTGATTTCTCTTGCATTGTTTGATAATAATAAGTCATTTTTTGTTGGATTTGAGCCGTGTTGAGCTGAATTTTAGGGGGAAAACTATTTTCGAGTGTTGAGCTGGCCTAGTTGAGGTAAGTATCTTGCCTAACTTTGTGCTGGGGAACTAACCCTTAGGATTTGGGTTGGTTGTGCTATTTTTATTATGTGAAAACCGTATATGCAAGGTGACGAATAAATACACAGGCTATATGTGGTAATTGACCGATTTAGGCTTTTTAGACTTTTTTCATGCTTTTAATTGAATTATTATACCATGTCACATCTTTCATTGTTAATCTATTCTTACATTTTGTTCATCTACTCCTACATGCTTTATTGGACATTGTATCACTTGTTCTACCTCTTACTTGTCAAATTTGCTCTTATATGTTTTAGCTGAAGTTGTTATTTTTCTTATTGCCTTATTACCTCTTTATTGTCAAATTACTCTTACTTGATATTATTTCATGGATATCTTCTTGTTGAGTTATTAGTGTTGAAGTTGTAAAAGTCGTTATTACATTGAGGTGAAGTTGTTATTTGTTGAGGTATCTTTCCTTGTTGAGTATTCCTCATTCATCTTGTTGTTATTGAGATTATTGTGTACATTGTGATTAAGCCATGGGCTATTTGTTGTGAAAATATTGGTATTGATGATCTATTGGCAAGTTTTGGCATATGGGCTCTTATGGTACGAGTTGTGATTATGTTGTGATATCGATATGTATACGGTAGTAAATGTGCAGGGAGAACTCCCTGGGAACTGCCTCATAGTCTCAAAAGTAAACATACAACTCAAACCGATAAATACAATAGTTAACAGTAAGAATTCTATTATTAAGACTAACAAGATCATGGAAAAATGAGGAAAACAATTAGGCATGCTGCACAGAGTTCAAACAAGCAGTTAAGGCACGTAGATATGTGATATTAGACTAAAAGTGGATAACTACATATGTTGGTATAACTCAACTAAGAAGAAAACAGGTTACTACTCAGTAAAATCATTTTTACAACTCGTCACCTCACGTACACGGTGCTCACATATCACAACATTACCAAATCCTAAGGGGATTTTCCCCATACAAGGTTAGGCAAACCACTTACCTCGAACCAATCAATCCATAAGAATGCCCTTTTCTTGATTATCCGACTCTGAATGGACCAAATCTAGCCAAATATAATTACATATCATAAATACAACTATAATAAACTAATCTAATTAATGAAATCAAGGCTTTAACAAGAAATTCGAATATCTCCCTAAAAAGCCTCCCCAGGCCCACGTCTTAGAATCGGGTAAAAGTCATAAAATATGAACACCCATTCACTTACGAGTCCAACCATACAAGAATTACTTGAATCCGACCTCAAATCACCTTTCAAAACTCAAAAAATATAGTCTAGGAAGTTTCAATCATTTTCCCCCAAATTTCCAACTCAAATCCCTAATTAGATGATTAAAATAGTAATAGATTCATGAAATATAGTCCAAACCGGGTCAGAATCACTTACCCCAATAATTTCCTGTAAGAACCCTCGAAAATTGCCTCACACCGAGCTCTCAAATTCCCAAAATTAAAAATGGGATAAAACCCCCAAACTTGGCCTTTTTCTGCCTAGCTATTTCGCATCTGCGAGCCTCCTGTCGCACTTGCGATGCCGCACATGAGGAATTTCCCTTGCAAATGTGGAAATGACTTAAGAGAGATGGATTCGCATCTACGATGAATGGGTTGCACCTGTGTGTGCATGCCTACGGAGAACTGTCCGCTTCAGCGGTCTTCCTCTGTGCGTGGGTTTTCTTAGGCGCATCTGTGAGAATTGCAGATGCGGAATACTCCTCGGACCTGTGACCCCTGACCAAATATCCAGATCCTCTTCTGCACGTGCGATCCTGCACCTACAGTCTCCCACCACAGGTGCGAAACACCAGAAACCAAAAAAACTTCAGCAATTTGCATAAGTCCAATTTCAATCCATTAAGCATCTGAAACACACACGAGGCACCCGGGACCTCAACCAAACATACCAACAAGTCCTAAAGCACCATAAAAATTTAGTCGAGTCCTCAAACCACATCAAGCAATGCTAAAAACATGAATCACTCTCCAGTCCAAACTTAATGAACTTGAAACTTCAAACTTCTACAACCGATGTTGAAACCTATCAAACCATGTCCGATTGAACCCAAATTTTGCACACAAGTCATATTAAATATTACGGACCTACTCCAACTTCCAGTATTAGAATCTGACCCAGATATCAGAAAAGTTCACTTCCGGTCAAACTTCCCAAAAATTCAAATTTTGCCATTTCAAGCCAAATTCAACTACAAACCTCCAAAACACAATCCGGACACTCCCTTAAGTCCAAAGTCACCCAACGAAGTTAACGGAACCGACGAAACTCCATTCTAGATTCATCTTCACATAGCTCCAATTACGGTCAAAATCATAAGACTTAAGCTTCCTTAGGGACTAAGTGTCTAAAAACACTCCAAAACCAAAAACAAAATCTCCCAGAAAGTCACATAAGCAGAAACAGATATGGGGGCAGCAGAAAATAGGGGATCAACACTATTACTCTCAAAACGAGCGGTCGGGTCATTATATCCTTCCCCTCTTGAAACAATCGGTCGTCCTCGAATGAGCATAGAGACATACCTAAAGTAGTGAAAAGATGAGGATAACGGCTATGCATATCATGCTCGGTCTCCCAAGTCGCCTCCTCGACGAGCTGACCCCTCCACTGAACCTTCACTGATGCAATGTTCTTTTACTTCAACTTTCGAGCCTGCCTGTCCAAAATAGCCACTGGCTCTTCAACATAAGATAGATCCTTGCCCAACTGGACTAAGCTGAAATCCAACACATGAGACGGATCACCGTGATACTTTCGGAGCATAGAAATATGGAATACCAGATGAACTCCTACTAGACTGGTAGGTAAGACAAGCTCATAAGCAAACTCCCTAACTCGCCGCAACACCTCAAATGGACCAATGAACCTTTGGCTCAGCTTGCTCTTCTTCCCGAACATCATAACCCCCTTCATAGGTGAAACCCAGAGCAATACCCGCTCTCTAACCATGAATGCAACATCATGAACCTTCCGATCCGCATAATTATTCTGTCTGGACTGGGTTGTGTGAAGTCGATCCTAAATCACTTTTATATTTTCCAAAGCATCCTAGACCAAGTCTGTACCCAATAACCTAGTCGCACCCGGCTCAAACCAACCTACTGAAGACCGTCATTGTCTACCATACAGAGCCTCATACGGTGCCATCTGAATGCTCGACTGATAACTGTTGTTGTAGGAAAACTCCGCAAGTGGCAAGAACTGATCCCACGAACCTCCAAACTCCATCACACACGCACGGAGAATATCCTCAAGTATCTGAATAGTGTGCTCGGACTGTCTGTCCATCTGAGGGTGAAATGTTATGCTCAACTTAACTCGAGTACCTAACTCATGCAGTACGACCCTCCATAACTATGATGTAAACTGTGTACCCCAGTCAGAGATGATAGATATAGGCACACCATGAAGCTTGACAATCTCACAGATATAAATTCGAGCATGCAGTCAGAAGAATAAGTAGTCATCACAGGAATGAAATGAGCTAACTCGGTCAGCCTGTCCATAATTACCCAAGTTGTATCAAACTTCTGCTGCACTCGTGGGAGTCCAACAACGAAATCTATAGTGATCCGCTCCCATTTCCACTCTGAAATCTCTAACTTCTGAAGCAAGCCACCCGGCCGCTAATGCTCATACTTCATCTACTGGCAGCTCAAACACCGGGCTACATATTCCACTATGTTTTTCTTCATTCTCCTCCACCAATAATGGTGACTTAAGTCCTGATACATCTTCTCGACACCCCGATGAATGTAGTACCGAGAACTATGAGCCTCTTGGATAATCAACTCATGCAAACCATCTACATTGGGCACACATAGCCTACCCTGCATCCTCAATACACCATCATCTCCAATGGTGACCTCCTTAGCATCACCGTGTTGAATAGTGTCCTTAAGGACAAGGAAGTAGGGGTCATCATACTGACGTTCCCCGATACGATCATAAATAGAAGAC
The DNA here is from genome assembly GCA_026770625.1 of Nicotiana glauca. Lineage (NCBI taxonomy): Eukaryota > Viridiplantae > Streptophyta > Magnoliopsida > Solanales > Solanaceae > Nicotiana > Nicotiana glauca. The sequence continues at coordinate 3,505 of MU751204.1, read as the reverse complement.
TGAGAGACCACACAAGCCAAAACTTAACTCGGCTCTAAAATATCTAATCTAACAAACTGGTTGGCCAAGGCCTGAACATCCAATGCCAATGGCCTCTATGGTGCTGGTAGATATGCTAAGCTCCCCAAACTCTCCGCTCGGTGACTCAAGGCATCGGCCACCACATTAGCCTTCCCAGGATGGTACATAATAGTGATAATGTAATCCTTAAGTAGCTCTAACCACCTCCGCTAATGCAAGTTAAGATCCTTCTGTTTGAACATATGCTACAAACTCCGGTGATCAGTGTAGATCACACAAGGGACAACGTATAAATAGTGTCGCCAAATCTTCAATGCATGAACACTAGCGGCTAACTCAAGGTCGTGGACATGATAGTTCTTTTTCATGTGCCTTTAGCTATTTTGATGCGTAGGCAATCACCCTACAGTCCTGCATCAACACCGCACTAAGACTAATCTGATACGCATCATGATAAATAGTATAAGACCCCGAACCTGTAGGCAATACCAATATTGGGGTTTTAGTCAAAGCTGTCTTGAGATTTTGAATGCTCTCCTTACACTCATTTGTCCACCTGAACGGAGTACCCTTCTGGGTCAGCCTGGTCATAGGTGCTGCAATAGATGAGAACCCCTCAAAATATCAACGGTAATTCCCCGCCAAACCAAGGAAACTCCGGATCTCCGTAGATGAGGATGGTCTGGGCCAACTCTACAGTGCTTCCACCTTCTTTAGATCAACCTTGATCCCCTCACTTGATTCTACGTGACCCAAAAATACCACTGAATTTAACCAGAACTAATGCTTTGAGAAGGCATATAACTTTTTTTTCTCCCAAGGTCTGAAGCATAGTCCCCAGTGCCACTCATGATCCTCCCGACTCCGGGAGTACACTAAAGTATCATCAATAAACACAATGACGAAAGAGTAAAGATCGGGCTAAAATACAACATGCATCAAATGCATAAATATTGTTGGGGCATTGGTCAGCCCAAATGACATCACAAGGAACTTGTAATGACTATATCGAGTTCTGTAAGCAGTCTTCGAGATATCTGGCATGAGGCAAATGATACATGTTCTTCACTCTAACTTTGTTCAACTAGCGATAATCAATGCACATATGCATAGAACCATTATTTATCTCACAAATAAGACCGGAGCACCCTAAGGTAACACACTAGGACGAATGAAGCCCTTATCAAGCAATTCCCATAATTATTCCTTCAACTCAGGAAGAGTCATAGGATATGGAGGAATAGAGATGGGCTGAGTGTCCGGGAACAAATCAATACTAAAGATGATATCTTTATCTAGCAACATGCTTGGAAGATCAACTGGAAATACATCAGGGAAATCCCTCTCACCACTAGGACTAACTCAACTGTAGGGGTATATATACTGACATCTCTCACATAAGCTATATACGTGCCACACCTTCTCAACCATTCCTTGAGCTTTAAGAAATGAGATAACTCTGCTGGGAGTATAATTTAAGGTACCTTTCCACTCTAATCACTGTAAGCATGGCATAGCCAGTGTCGCGGTCTTGGTGTGACAATCAAGAATAGCATAATGGGGTGACAACCAGTCCATGCATAAGATAATATCAAAATCTACCATGCTGCGCAATAATAAATCAGCTCTGGTACCAAAAACACTAATAATACACACGGTCAACACAATAAAATCTCTTATGGCTGTAGACACATAAACAGGAAAACTCATAGAATCATGGGATACACCCAGATACAGAGCAAAATAAGATGGCATATAGGAATAAGCGGAGCCTGAATCAAATAAAACTGATGCACCTCTATGATAGACCGGAACAATACCTGTAATGACAGAATAGGAAACAACTGCCTCTATACAAGCTAGAAGAGTATAGTATCTGGCCTGGCCTCCCCCTCTAGGGCGACCTCTACCTCCCCTACCTCCACCTCGAGCTGGCTGAGCAGGTGGAGTGGTAGCTAGTGAACGCAACACAATGCTGTGATAATAGCCTGAGAATCTATGGAGATACACCCCTCCTAAGTCTAGGGAAATCCCTCACCATATGGAGAGTATCACAACAGTCAAAATAAGCTCTCGGAGGGCGTGGCTATTATAGTTGCCTCGGGCCAGGCTTGCTGGATTGACCACTGAAAGCACCCAATGTAGGAGGCACACAAGATACTGGTGATGCATCATAAGGATCACGAGGCCTAGGAGTAGCTAGAATACCACTAGTGGCTGGAAGAGCTGAATGAATAGGGCGACTCACATAGCCCTTACCATATTGAACTACAGCTGGGGTATAAGTACCGATATAAGAGCCAGCCTCTCGAGACCTCTTGACCTCTCTCTCTTCTCTCTCCCGTGCAAGTATGCCCTCCACTCTCCTAGCAATACTCACAACCTGTTGGTACGATATATCCATCTCCAACTACCAGGCCATGATAATCTTGATGTTGGGATGGAGCCCATTAATAAACCGACGAACCCACTTTCAAATTGTAGCGACCAAGGCCAGCGCATGTCTAGCTAAGTCACTAAAACGAACTGCATACTCTCACACAGTGATAGCACCCTAGCAAAACTACTCAAACTCGGCGCACCATGCATCTCTGACTCTCTGGGGAACATACTCCCTCAAAAACATATTCGAGAACTAAGTCCATGTAAGTAAAATTGCCTCATCTGGACTGTCCAACTCATAAGCATGTCATCGCCGATACGTTGATCCTCTAAGCTGGAATGCAATGAAAGAAACCTTACTCGACTCTACTACGCCCATAGTACGAACGATACAGTGGCACTCCTTAAGAAATCTCTAAGCATCCTCGGATGCTAGGCCACTAAAAGTAGGAGGGTGGTACTTTTTGTACCCCTCGAGCCTACACTTCTCCTCCTCTGAAGCCTACCCTCGGGCTGAACTAGGGCTACTGGTGGCAATGGTATAACCTTTGGAATCTAATCGACCATAACCTGCTGCTCTAGGGTGCAGGTGGCAGGAGTCTGTGCTCCTTTCCCATCCTGAGATGTGGCAGGAGCAAGGGGAATAAACTTTGCCTGAGCTAGAGTACTAAAGATGCTCAGGAATTATGCAAGGGTCTCCTGAAGAGCTGGTACAGTATTAGGTATCTCAGGTGAATGCACTCTGGCTAGAGCTACTAGTGTCTCCTCTGTGACAGCTCGTGCAAGTTCTCTAACCGCACCATGTGGATGTCCTCGGCCTCTACCCTGACCTCTAGCATCACTAGTAGGGGGCACGGGTGCCTGGTCATTTGATCTAGCTGTGGTCCTCACCATCTTTGAGAGAAAAAAAGATAGAAGTTTAGAATTTTGAAGTCAACAACTTCGCACCACAAGGAAATCAAAGAAGTTAAATTTTCCTTAAAGTTCCATAGTGTAACGACCCAACCGGTCGTTTTGAGCTCCGGCACATTATTCAGCAGTTTGAGGCCATGAGCAGCTTCATCTCAGGTATATTGACTTGTGTGTATGGTCAGAATTAAAA
>MDKF010061370.1:0-13459 GCA_026770625.1 Nicotiana glauca | reverse complement strand
CTAGGGATCCGGCATGAAGTCAAGTTATTCTAGGTTAAAACCTGGGTATGTGTTCTAGATAGTGTACCCGAGCGGTCAACTCGAGTCGGGGAGGGGGCTACGTACCGGGGACCCGCGAGATCGTCCGGCTTTGTAACTTGTCCTAGCCCTTTTCTTATTTCAAGGTATGACACTAACAGAATGGGGAGTCTCAACCAGTAAGCACATCCTCGGAGGTAAGAAGAGAAGGGTTCGGCACATTTTATATGTACAATTCAAATAATATCAAAGCGGTAATAAGCATCATTTTGCACATTAAGCACAAATCATATGAAAATATCAGATAATAAAGCCAAAATACAACAATTTATCACAAGCTCGAATTTCTAACCCTGAACCAGTAGTTCTGGGTTATTTTTCCCCAGCAGAGTCGCCACAGCTGTCACACCTCCTTTTTCGCCTACCGCACCCCGGGAGGGCGTAGTAAAGGGAGTTTTTTCCAATTAAAGGACAATCGAAATGGGATTCATTTATGAAGAGATTTAGAGTCGCCACTTGGGAGATTTATGGTGTCCCAAGTCACCGGTTTGAATCCCGAATTGAGTAAAAAGTTGACTCTATATTACAGTCCGCGAACCAGAAATCCGGATAAGGAATTCTGTTAACCCAGGAGAAGGTGTTAGGCATTCCCGAGTTCCGTAGTTCTAGCATGGTCGCTCAACTATCATATTTGGCTTATTTATCTGATTTATAACATGTTTTAACTTATGTGCAAATTTTAAACTTTAATCGCTTTTAATTATTTTCAAGGAATTGAACGTTGTTTAAAATATATTTTTGGATCACGTCACATGAAATGCACCCGGATCCTCGACACATTTTATTCAGCATTTTGGGATTTGGATTTGGGTCGCATGAAATGCACACCCAAACATAGGAAGGTAAAATTATTAAACACGCGCCTAAAGAGACTAACACATTATTATTTTTAGGGAAGGCCGTGAAATTCGCTAAACAACCCGTTCCAAAATCTAAGCATTTTAATGTATACATTCATGAGGGCCCCGCAGTTTGCATTTTATTTAGCGAGGCTCGTCTCATTTATTTTAAAAGGACGATCCTAAAGTGACTACATTTTTTCTATTTTTGTTCGTCTCTAATAATAAAGCAAAGGTCCTAATTAATTACATGCTTATAAGTTCGGGCCTCTTATTAGTTATTAGATTACAATAGATGCTAACGGAAAATTGCACTCGAACTTGTAAAAATGGAAAAATTGTTTCGTGCCTTATTCTATAAGCGAACTACTAAAGCTGAAATTATAATATGCATATGAGATTGACAAAAATATTAAAACAACTAACCATTCTCTAATTAATTTAAACTAATATTTTTAGATGATTGAGACTAATGGAATTAACTACGTGTAATACAAAAGCCATTTACTTGTTGAAAAATACATCAACGCTTACAAACTGACATCATGCTAACGTTCATCACTAACATTATTCAAATTGCGATTTAAAATGACGTTATTTACTCAAGTGGCCTCGCAATTTCAGAACTAGACACATTAAACCAACATGCTAATTTCCATTTGAACTATTTGAACCTGCAAAACTATTTTACGACTAGCTGGAAACGCATTAACTACACTATATTTCATAACTAGTAATCACCAACTAAGATTAATTACGATGGATATTCACATATTTGTAAAGATAGATTCAACAGTCTAATTTATACACTTATCAGTCAGTTGCAAGTAAAAATTCTACTCAGTATCCAATTAAATATGCGACATAATTCAAAAGGAAACTTGATAGCATTTCATTTCATCTCCAACTTCAGGTTTACATAAATACATGAATTCAGAGTGTGTACCTGGATAATGGAAAATAGAAGGAGGAGGAGTAGTCAGCAGTAATAACACAGCAATAATAACAACAGTAGTGTAGCAGCAGATACCAACACCAACAAGACACAACCCAGTAATTCCAAAAAATTTTCAAACCAAACAAGACAGGTACCCAATTCCAACACAACAATACAATAGCAAAACCAACAACAGAAACAGGTATCAGGAACAATAGGAAACCAATAAAACCCAACAGCAACACAAACCCCCAGGCAGAACTTGAATTGAACCAAATTTGGACCCAAAATTCCAATGACACAGTTATACACTCAAACAGACTGATTCTTAAGCATTCAAAAGAAGTTCTCTCTTAGACTGATTAAGGAAGAACTCACAAGACTGATTGTTTCTTTATCAAAGACTTATGCTATTCTCAAACGTGACCTCTCAAAGATGATTTCCAAAAGCCCCCTTATTGTGTCCAAACTTCCAGCATTTATAGCCCAAGAAGCAGACCCTTTACTTGGGACACTTAAACAATTCCGAAAATTCTTGCCCATGATATTCCCTTACAGCCTCACTACTATGTGTCTTGTGTCATTTTAATTCATTTGTCCCCCACTACTATTTTTCTCTTCTTATTTTAATTCAAAGTTATGGGTAACATATTTTAATTACTTCTTTTAACATCTCCCCATACCACTATGTCTTGTTCCCCACTATGTATTAAACAATGCCTTTTTTAAATATTATTAGTGCTTAGTTGACAGAACATTCAATATAAATAATTCTTCCAGTTGTCAATTCCCGTATTACCCCTGAAATTACTGAAATTACTATTCTACCCCATCCCCTTTCAATTTGTGCTACAACCATATCAGCTATAACCAATTCCTAATCAAATTCAACCAATAAATCCCATGAACTCAGATTGAATCATACAGCATCATATCAAAGGGGATAAGCTAAACATATTGGAAACCAATCCTGGTTAACTTAGACACAAATGAATGAGCAAGAAACCAATAGTATGATGAATCAACAAACTGAACAAGTTGAAACAGTATGAATCACAATTAACTGAATCGAAATGTAAACTGAATTCATATGATAAACAACAAAGAGAAAGAAAACAAACAATACACAAAATGAAACCATTTGAACAAAAAATACCAAACCATTACAAGAATACCTGAATTTATCTAGCCCAAAACACAAGCATCAATTAATATCAACTCATGAAATCTAGCAATTCTAATTATCTAGTTTTCCAATTAGCAAATATATAGAAATGGATGAACATCATGCCTATCACCACAAAAATCAAGCAACAAGTTAAAATGGGAAATAGGTAAACCTGGATTGCTTTCCAATCAAACCGAAATGAAGCAAACTTTAAACAACTTTAAACAAAATCAACAACATCGAACCGGAATCTCGGACGAAGACTTCAACTTCTACGGAAACAAAATTTGTTCGGATAGCGAATGTCCTAAGCAACGATGAGCAGCGAATCATCTTAAGGAAGACGATGACTGAAGACGACGACAACGACAAATATGAACAAACTGGCGACGAACATACTGGCGAAGGCTGCTGGTTTTTAGAGATTCTTTGTCAAGCTCTTTGCTCGTTAATGACTTCTTGTTTAGGCTGTTGGCTCAGAGAAAACGTGAGAAAGATGAAGCAGTTATGGTCATTTGGACGTGAGGGAGGCAGCAGCAGCAACGATGGCTGGGGTCATTGGCGTGATAGTTGTTTGGTTTGCTGGTGGTCTGGAGTGGTCGACGAGTTGATGGAGTCGATGGTGGTCATTGGAAGTAGGGCTGGTCAACGAACTGGTGTTGTGTTCCGGTTGTCTAGGTGGTCAGCGACGAGCATGGTGGTCGTTTGGGACGAGGGTGAAAGGTGGTCAAAGCTAAAGCAGACTGGCTTGTTTGGGCAGTAAGGAGAAGGCGTGAGGAAGATGAGAAGGGGGGCGGGTGTTTAGGTTTAGGGTTTGATTAGATAGTGAAATGAAAATGAAAATGAGGGGAGTTGTTTTGGTTATGGGGCAGACCGGGTCGGGTTGACCCGGTGGGTTTTGGGTTGGACTTGTGAGACACTTGGGCCAGCTCGCTTGGGCCTGGCGGGTTTAATTGAAATTGGCCCAATCCGAATTTCTCCTTGCTATTTTTGTTCTTTTCTATTTATTCAATTTCCTAATTAAAAAAAATGCTAAGATTAAATTATAAAAACCAAAGTTATGTTAAAATACTATTTAACTCCTAATAATAATTATCACACATAATTAAATATCAATTAAAAATAAAATCACACAATTGGACATTAAATGCTAAAAATGCGAAAATACATATTTTTTGTGATTTTTCATTTTTGTGAAACAAACTTAGTTACTCCTAATTGTAAAATTAAATCCTAAACATATTTTTGTATTTTTCTATTTATTTAGACATATAAACATGCACGTACAAATGCAAACAATAAAAGCAAAATAACACAAAATTCACAATAATTGCAAACGACACAAAACTATTTTGAATTTTTGGGAGTATTTCTCATATAGGGCAGAAATCACGTGCTTACAGTCATGTGTCGGATAAGAGGCCTCGTCATTCTGGTAGGTTTAGTGGTACCTCGTCTGGAGGTAGGGATTCTTATGGTAGAGGCCATTCACCGAGGCCCTTTCTGATAGCACTCCAGGTTTCCCATGGTACTCCAGGCGGTGGTGGTTCTCAGCAGCATTATTCTGATCAGCAGCCCATCAGTGCACCTCCACTTCAGAGCTTCCGAGGAGGACATTCAGGTCGACGGGGCCAGCAGTCTTAACATCCGAGGGCTTGTTATGGTTGTGGTGACCTTGGTCACATTGTTAGATTTTGCCCTCGAGCCTCGGGTAACTCTCAGCAGCAGGGTCCTCGCCCCATGACTCAGGCACCAGGTGATCCAAAGTATGCCCAGCCAGCTATAGGCGGGGGTAAGGATCATAGAGGTAGAGGTAGAGACCGTAGAGGTGGAGCTTGGACCGGCAGAGGTATGGGTCAGCCAGTAGCCAATCATCCTAGAGACATGGTTTAGGGAGGTGGGGCCCAGCCCCAGTGTTATGCTTTGCCAGCCAGGCCAGAGGCTGAGTCTTCAGATGCTGTTATTACATGTACTATTCTGGTCTGTGATAGGGATGCTTCAGTGCTATTTGACTCTGGGTCTACATATTCATATGTGTCATCTTATTTTGCACCCTACCTGCCTTTGCGCAGTGATGCTTTGGGTATCCCTATTTATGTAGCTACACCGATGGGTGATTCTATAGTGGTCGACCGAGTTCATCATTCCTGTGTGGTAGTGTTTGAGGGTCTTGAGACCTGTGCTGATTTATTGCTTTTAGACATGGTGGATTTCGATGTTATATTAGGTATGGATTGGTTGTCACCGTATCATGCTATATTAGATTGTCATGCCAAGACCGTGACCTTGGCTTTACCAGATTTGCCCCGATTGGAGTGGAGAGGGACCCCAAGACATGCCACCCGCAGTGTTATTTCATATGTAAAGGCTCGACGCATGGTCGAGATGGGATGTTTAGCTTATCTGGCGTATGTTCGCGATTCCAGCACAGAGGTTCCTTCTATCGACTCTGTTCCTATCATTCGGGAGTTCCCCGAGTTTTTCCTTTAGACCTACCGGGTATGCCACCCAACAGGAATATTGATTTCTGTATTGATCTGGCCCCAGGCACGCAACCCATTTCTATTCCGCCGTATCGCATGGCCCCGCCAGAGTTGAAAGAGTAAAAGGACCAGCTGCAAGATTTGCTAGAGAAGGGTTTTATCAGGCCTAGTGTTTCTCCATTGGGTGCGCCGGTGTTATTTGTGAAGAAAAAGGATGGTTCGATGAGGATGTGCATTGATTACCGGCAATTGAATAAAGTGACGATCAAGAATAAGTATCCGTTGCCGAGGATTGACGATTTGTTTGACCAGCTTCAGGGTGCGAGGGTATTCTCAAAGATATACTTGAGATCGGGCAACCACCAATTGAGAAGTAGGGCATCCGATGTCCCTAAGATAGCATTCCGCACCCGGTATGGGAACTATGAGGTTTTGGTCATATTATTTGGGTTGACCAATGCCCCAGCAGCATTCATGGAGTTGATGAACCGGGTATTCAGGCCGTACATGGACTTGTTCACGATAGTCTTTATTGATGATATTTTGGTGTACTCTCGCAGCCAGAAGGAGCACGAGCAGCACCTTAGAGTAGTTCTTCAGACTTTGAAGGATAGCCAGTTATTTGCTAAGTTCTCGAAGTGCGAGTTCTGGTTGAGTTCGGTTGCATTGCTGGGTCATATTGTATCAGTAGAGGGTATTCAGGTGGGCCCAAAGAAGATAGAGGCAGTCAAGAACTGTCCTAGACCAGCTTCAACGACGAAGATTCGGAGTTTCTTGAAGTTAGAAGGTTACTACCGTCGGTTTGTGAAGGGATTTTCATCCATCGTAGCCCCGATGACCAGATTGACCCAGAAGGGTGCTCAGTTCAGATAGTCGGATGTGTGTGAGGCAATATTTCAGAAGCTCAAGATGGCTCTAACTACGGTGCCAGTGTTGGTTTTGCCTACAGGTTTAGGGCCTTATACCGTCTATTGTGATGCTTCCCGTATTGGGCTTGGTGCAGTATTGATGCAGGATGGCAAGGTTATAGCTTATGCTTCGAGGCAGCTGAAAATTCACGAGAAGAACTATCCGGTGCATGATTTAGAGTTGGCGGCCATTGTTCATGCCTTAAAGATTTGGAGGCATTATCTATATGGTGTGACGTGTGAGGTGTACACGGATCACAAGAGTCTTCAGTATCTGTTCAAACAGAAGGAGTTGAATGTGAGGCAGAGGAGATGGTTGGAGTTGTTGAAAGATTATGATGTTACTTTTTTGTATCACCTGGGGAAGGCTAATGTGGTGGCCGACGCATTGAGTAGGAAGTACGCCAGCATGGGTAGTCTTGCTTATATTCCGGTCAGCCAGAGACCGCTTGCTTTGGATATTCAGGCCTTGGCCAATCGATTTGTGAGGTTGGACATTTCTGAGCCTAGAAGAGTGTTAGCTTGCACGGTCTCTCGTTCATCATTATTGGAGTGTATCCGTGATCGGCAGTTTGATGATCCCCATTTATATGTCCTGAGAGACACGGTGCAGCGTAGAGGTACCACGAAGGTGACCTTAGATGACGATGGTGTTTTGAGGTTGTAAGGGCGAGTTTGTGTGCCCAATGTTGATGGGATTCGAGAGTTGATCTTAGCGGAGGTCCATAGTTCTCGATATTCTATTCACCCGGGTGCTGCGAAGATGTATTAGGACTCGCGGCAGCATTATTGGTGGCGTAGGATGAAGTAAGATATTGTTACATATGTGGCTCGGTGTTTGAACTGTCAGCATGTCAAGTATGAGCAGAGGCCTGGTGGGTTGTTTCAGAGGATTGAGCTTCCCGAGTGGAAGTGGGAGAGGATTACCATGGATTTCATTACCGGACTTCCGTTGACTCGGAAGAAGTTCGATGCGATATGGGTTATTGTTGATAGGCTGACCAAGTCAGCACATTTCATTCCTGTGGCAGTCTCCTATTCATCCGAGAGGTTAGCTGAGATTTATATCCGGGAGATTGTTCGCCTTCATGGTGTGCCGGTATCTATCATTTCGGACTAGGGTATGCAGTTTACCTCGGGATTCTGGAGAATGGATCAGCGAGAGTTGGGAACCCAGGTTGAGTTGAGTACAACATTTCATCCCCAGACGTACGGTCAGTCTGACCAAGTCAGCATATTTCATCCCCGTGGCAGTCTCCTATTCATCTGAGAGGTTAGACGAGATTTATATTCGGGAGATTGTTCGCCTTCATGGTGTGCCGGTATCTATCATTTCGGACTAGGGTATGCAGTTTACCTCGGGATTCTGGAGAATGGATCAGCGAGAGTTGGGAACCCAGGTTGAGTTGAGTACAACATTTCATCCCCAGACGTACGGTCAGTCTGACCAAGTCAGCATATTTCATCCCCGTGGCAGTCTCCTATTCATCTGAGAGGTTAGACGAGATTTATATTCGGGAGATTGTTCGCCTTCATGGTGTGCCGGTATCTATCATTTTGGACCGGGGTACGCAGTTTACCTCATGATTCTGGAGAGCGGTTCAGCGAGAGTTGGGCACCCAAGTTGAGTTGAGTACAACATTTCATCCCCAGACGGACGGTGAGTCTGAGAGGACTATCCAGATATTGGAGGATATGCTCCGAGCCTGTGTCATTGATTTTGGAGGCTCGTGGGACCAGTGTTTGCCCTTAGCAGAGTTCGCCTACAACAACAGCTACCAATCCAGCATTCAGATGGCTCCATATGAGGCGTTATATGCTAGGCGATGTCGGTCTCTAGTGGGATGGTTTGAGCCGGGAGATGCTCGGTTGTTGGGCACAGATTTAGTTCAGGAGGACTTAGATAAGGTCAAGATCATTCAGGAGAGGCTTTGTTGAGCTCAGTCTAGGCAGAATACTTATGGAGACCGTAAAGTCCGAGATGTAGCATTTATGGTTAGTGAGCGGGTATTGCTCCGAGTGTCGCCTATGAAGGGCGTGATGAGGTTCGGGAAGAAGGGCAAGCTTAGCCCTAGATTCATTGGCCCGTTTCAGATTCTTTACCGAGTGGGAGAGGTGGCTTATAGGCTTGCATTTCCACCTAGCTTATCAGCCGTGCATCCATTTTTCCACGTGTCTATGCTTCGAAGGTATCACGACAATCCCACCCATGTGTTAGACTTTAGTACTGTCCAATTGGACAAGGATCTGTCCTATGAGGAGGAGCCGATACCCATGCTAGACCGGCAGGTTCGACAGTTGAGGTCGAAGAGTTTTCCTTCAGTGCATGTCCAGTGGAGAGCTCAGCCTCCTGAGGCATCGACCTGGGAGTCCGAGTCTGATATGCGGAGCCGTTATCCTCATCTTTTCCCCGACTCAGGTACTTCTTTCTTTTGTCCGTTCGAGGACGAACGGTTGTTTTATAGGTGGAGAATGTGATGACCCAAAGGGTCATCACCTGTATTCCTACTAACTCTATACTTCTAAGGCCGTGAAAACCTTACTTGAGGGTTGCCTCGACTTGTGTGTGTAGTCCGGGCGCGTAGCCGGAAAGCTTAAATGTGAAATTTTGAGAAAGATAACAAATTTTGATGTTTTAACTGATTAAGCTTGACTCCGGCCAACATTTTGGACAAACGGACACGGACTCATGATTTGACAGTCCCGTAGGGTCCATAGAATAATATGAGACTTGGGTGTCTGCCCGGAATCAAATTCCGAGGTCCCAAGTCCGAGAAATGAATTGTTATGTGAAATTGTTTTCTGAAATATATTTAAAGAATTAGAAAGTGTTAATAGTTTAGAAGACTGTGCCGTCGGGCTCGTATTTTGGTTCCGATGCATGGCACAAATCCTATATATGGTTTAAACGATAGCTGTAAAGTTTGGTTAAATTTGGACGTCATTTGACGTGTTTTGAGTTAGAAATCATAAACTTGATGCTTTATGAAATTGGAAAGAAATCATGGGTATTGGGACCCGAATTGATAAAATGTGATGTTATTGGGGAGATTTGATCGCACGATTGAGTCCGTAGTATGTTTTTGAGATTACATGGATGTTTGGGGTGGAGCCCCGAGGGCTCGGGTGAGTTTTGAGTAGGTCCTGAGAGGGTCTTAGACTTAAAAGTATCAGATGTTGCAGGTCTAGGTGTTGCAGGCCCCCAGCGCAGCCACGGTCATTACCGCGCGGTCCGCGCAGGAAGCTATCACGACCCTAGTTCACCGATCGTGAACATGTCGTGATGGCACCTAGTCCCCACGACCAGTAAGCCGAGTATTGCAGAAAAGATGTAATAGTTGCGGAAAAACCAATTAAAACTGAACATATGAAAAATAACAACTGAGTATAAGGCCGTCCGGCCTGTACGACTCTAAGAAAATATGTGGAAGTCTACCACCAAATCCCAAAACCCGGAAACTCACGGGAAACACAGGCTAATAGAATTCCAATAAGTACTCTAATCTCCAGAATAACTACATCAAAAGCATGATAGTGTAATAGCTCTACAACTAGAATAATGAAGAAGACTCTTCGGTCTGCGGACGCTGCAGATATACCTCGAAGTCTCCATATGTCTCCTCGTCTCAAGGATAGTGCGCCTGAGTAGAGGTACCTGTATGATCTTCACATGAAAAACATGCAGAGGAAGGGCATGAGTACACCACAGTGGTACTCAGTAAGTGCCAAGCCTAACCTCGGTTGGGTAGTGACGAGGAAAGTTCAGGGCCTTACTGAGGCAAAAATATAATAGTAGCAATAATTAGCAGTGTGGAAATCTGAACAAAATAATAAACGCAGTAGTGTAATAAGGCAAATCAACGAAACAATAATAACTACTAGGATAAAGCAGAAACACAGAGTAACACAACTCAATCTCAAATACCAATGAGGAGCCCTCTCCTCAACTGTCTAATGGATCTCCCGGGATACCGTCCTGTAGTCAAATCATTTATGTGTAGGGGATTTCCCGAGATACCGTCCCATAGTCTCAAAATAAAAGTGCAGGGGGATCTCACGGGATACCGTCCCATAGTCCCAAAATAAAAGTGCAGGGGGATCTCCCAGGATACCGTCCCGTAGTCCCAAAATAAAAGTGTAGGGGGATCTCCTGGGATACCGTCCCGTAGTCCTAAAATAAATGCGCAATCACAGCCCGAAACAAACCAAGGGATAAGAATGAAAAAAATGGAGTAGCAGATAAAACTAGCCTAGCATGCTTCACGTAGTACGATTAAACAACTTAAGCAATTAGGCAATTATGTCAGGTAGACAGGCTTTCATAGTCTAGCACGAGTAATAAGCTTCAAGTAAGATAAGGCAATTAAGAAAGAAAGTTAAATATTAACACTTAAGTAAAACCGAATTTCCATCAATCGGCTCAAGTAAGCGCTGGTCACCTCGCGTACAAGGCACTCAAATATCAAGAACAAATCCTAAGAGGAAAGGTCCCCCACACAAAGTTAGACAAGCCACTTACCTCGAACAGGCTCCAAAATCAATCCAACACCACATTCTTGCCACGAGTATCCGACTCCAAATGGCTCAAATCTATCCAATTCAATTACACATCGTAAATAATATTGCAAACAATCGATTCCACTATAAAAATTAAAGCTAGGGCGCAAAAATAGGTAAAATGACCAAAATGCCCCTCCATCCAACGTCTCGGAATCGAATAATTTTAACATTTTCAGAACTTTCGTACTCTCACGAGTCTAACCATATAAAACTCTCCCAAATCGGATGTCAAATGCCCCCTCAAAACCCAAAAGTTTAGTCTATGAACTTTTACCCCAAATTAGCAAGTTTTTGATCCTATATTCAATTTCAAATGATGTATTTAGCTATATAATGATGAAATATAATGAAAAGGAATCAAGGAAACGTTACCCAAAGATTTTCACTCCAAAACTCACTCAAAATTGCCTTCTCCCGAGCTCTCAATCGATTTTTAACTTATGAAATTAAACCCTCGAAATATTCTATTTTTGCCCAGGCATTTCCGCTTCTGCGGACAAGGGACCGCTTCTGCGGTCCCGCATATACGGACGAAGTGCCTCTTCTGCGGCTTCCACTTACCATCCCATTTTCCGCTTCTGCGGAATTTCGTCCGCTTCTATGGACCTGACCTTGAGCCCACGCCTCCCTTCTGTGGCTGTCTCACCGCTTCTGCAGCTCTGCTTCTGCGGTTCCCAAGCCGCAAAAGCGAAAATACCAGAAGCCTGCTATAATTGTTTTCCTTAACTTACCCGTCGAGCATCCAAAACACACCCGAGGCCCCCGGGACCTCAACCAAAAGCACCAATACCACCTAATACCTCATTCAAACTTGTACCAATTCTTAAAACACCTATCACAACACCGAAAATCCAATTAAATCAAAGATTCAAGCCTAAGAACTTCAAACTCCAACAAAACACGCTTTCGATAAAAAATCTAACCGAACCTCGCCCGAATGACCTGAAATTTTGCACGCACGTCCCAAATGACATGACAGAGTTACAGCAACTTCCGGAATCCAAATCCGACCCCTAGATCAAAAACTCGCTATCGGACCGGAAACTTCAAAAATTCAAACTTCGGCATTTCAAGCCTAAAAGATCTACGAACCCCCAAAATACATTCCAAACATGCTCCTAACCCCGAAATCACCTAACGGAGCTAACAGAACCATCAAATTTCCATTTCGAGGTCGTTTTTATACTGTTCCAAATACGGACCATTTTTCAACTCTTAAGCTCTCATTTAGGGACTAAGTGTCCCAAAACACTCCGACTCCTAACACTGAACGTCCCGGCAAAACAAAATAGCAGAAAAGAACTTAGGGAAAGCAGTTAATGGGGAATCAGGGCGTAAATCCCAAAAATGACCGGCCGGGTCGTTACATCCTCCCACACTTAAACATTTGTTCATCCTCGAACGAGCATAGAGAACATACCTGAAGTAGAAAAAAGGTGAGGGTACTGGCTACGCATAACCTGCTCGGTCTCCCAAGTCGCCTTCTCCGTCGGCTGACCCCGCTACTGGACCTTCACTGAAGCAATGTTCTTTGACCTCAACTTCCTGATCTGCTTGTCAAAAATGGCCATTGGCTCCTCAACATAGGATATATCCTTGTCCAATTGGACTGAACTGAAATCCAACACGTGCGATAAATCACCGTGATATCTCCGGAGCATCGAAACATGAAATACCGGATGAACTCCAGCTAGGCTGGGAGGTAAGGCAAGCTCATAAGCAACCTCCCCAACTCGCCTCAAGATCTCAAAAGGCCCAATAAACCTCGAACTCAGCTTACCTGTCTTTCCAAACCTCATGACGCCCTTCATAGGCGAGACTCGAAGCAGAACCCGCTCACCTACCATATATGCAACATCACGAATCTTCTTGTCCGCGTAACCCTTCTGTCTGAACTGGGCTGCACGGAGTCTATCTTGAATCACCTTAACCTTCTCCATTGCATCCTGAACCATATCTGTGCCCAATAGCCTGGCCTCACCCGACTCAAACCAACCCACCGGAGATCTACACCTCCTACCATATAAGGCCTCATACGACGCCATCTGAATGCTGGAATGATAACTGTTGTTATAAGCAAACTCTGCCACTGGCAGGAAATGATACCATGACCCTCCAAACTCAATCACGCGCGCACGGAGCATATCCTCCAGAATCTGAATAGTGCGCTCGGATTGTCCATCTGTCTGGGGCTGAAATGCCGTGCTCAACTCCACACGAGTGCCTAACTCCTGCTGCACGGCTCTCCAGAACCGCAATGTAAATTGAGTACCTCTATCTGAGATGATAGAAACTGGAATACCATGCAAACGGACGATCTCCCTGATATAAATCTCCGCCAACCGCTCCGACGAATAAGTGGTACACACAGGTATGAAATGAGAGGACTTGGTCAGTCGATTCACAATGACCCAAATAGAATCAAACTTCTTCACGGTCCGTGGGAATCCAGATACGAAGTCCATGGTGATACGCTCCCACTTCCA
>MU751202.1:7929-18522 GCA_026770625.1 Nicotiana glauca | reverse complement strand
TCCGGTCTAGCCTCGTCACTACTTCGCCGGGGTTAGGCCAGGCACTTACCAGCACATGGGGTCGATTGTGCTGATGCTACACTCTGTGCATCTTTTTGCATAGATCCAGGTGTTGGAGCATCATTTAAGTAGCAGTAGCATTTTGGGAGCGAGCTTCCTGTCCAGGGACATTCGAGGTAGCCTTGCTGACGTCCGCAGGCCCGGAGTCCTTTCTATTTCATCTAGTTTGTTATTATTGTACCGTAGCATTCTCTAGATGTCCGTGAGTATTGTGACACCAGTCTTGGGTAGAGGATTTGTTAAACTTCCGCATTTCTTTTAGTAAATTATATTTGATACTTCCGCTTTATTGTTAAATGCTTTATTGTTGTTAATATTGTCGATGTTTGCTAAAGAGGTATTTGATAATTGGCTTGCCTATCTCCCATTAGTAGGCGCCATCACGACTCCCGAGGGTGGGAAATCCGGGTCGTGACAAGTTGGTATCAGAGTTCTAGGTTACATAGGTCTCACAACTCACGGACAAACTCAGTAGAGTCTGAGGGATCGGTACGGAGACGTCTGTATTTATCTCCCAGAGGCTACAGAGTTAGGAAAGTTTCACATTTGTTCTTTCTTGTCGTGCGGTTCTATTTTTCATGTACCGATTGAATTTTTATTCTGTTCCTCCGCAGATGGCGAGAACACATGCTTCCTCTTCTACCGCACAGCAGTCCGAGCCCTTAGTAGCAGCTCCAGTGGCGGAGCCTCAGGTTGATTTGGAGGAGGAGGTTCCAGCCCCAGCAGTCCCGGTAGGCCCGGCTCAGGTCCCAGAGGGGTTCATTGACATCCCAGTTCTTCAGGACGCTCTAATCTAATTGGTAGGCTTCGTGAAGAGTGTCATTCGAGCGGGTTTGCTTCCAGGAGTTCAGCCAGGGGTGGCAGATCAGCCGGGTACATTGGCTCAGGTCGGGAGTGAGATCGCTTTTCAGGAGGCGGTCAATGTGGGCCATAGAGTTGAGATGGCTCTGCCACATGGAGGTGGTCATGGGTCGGATAAGAGGCCCCGTCATACAGGCAGATTCGGTGGTACCTCATCAGGAGGTAGAGGTTCTTATGGTAGAGGCCATCCTCCCAGGCCCTTTCAGTCAGCTCCCCGTGTCACTCATGGTACTTCAGGTGGTCATTCAGGTCGACAGGGTCAGCCTCAGTTCCCTCAGCTGTAGCGTTCGCGTAGATGTTATGAGTGTGGTGAGTATGGTCACAATCGGAGGGTTTGCCCGAGGTTGAGGGGTGCTCAGCCGCAGCAGACGAGGTCTTGCCATGCTTGTGGTGATTCGAGGCACATTGTCAGATATTGTCCTCGAGTTTATGGCAGCTTCCAGCATCAGAGTTCTCGTGCTATGATTCAAGCACCGGAGGTTCCACAGCCTACCCAGCCAGCTAGAGGCGGTGACTGAGATGTTAGAGGTGGAGGTAGAGGCCTTAGAGGTGGAGTTCAGGTCGCCAGAGGTAGAGGCCAGCCAGCAGCTAGGCCAGAGGCTGTCTTCAGGTGCAGACATTACAGGTATCATTCTGATTTGTATTTGAGATACTTCAGTGCTATTTTACCCTTGGTCTACGTATTCGTATGTGTCATCCTATTTTTCACCCTACGTGGTTATGCTTAGTGATGCTTTGGGTATTCCTATTTATGTATCTACACCGGTGGGTGATTCTATAGTGGTCGACCAAGTTCATCGTTCCTATGTGGTAGTGTTTGAGGGTCTTGAGACCCGTGTTGATCTATTGCTCTTAGACGTGGTGGATTTCGACGTTATATTAGGGATAGATTGGTTGTCCCCGTATCATGCTATCTTGGATTGTCACGCCAAGACCGTGGCCTTGGCTTTGCCAGATTTGCCTCGAATTGGAGTGGAGAGGGACCTCAGGTCATGCCACCCGCAGTGTTATTTCATATGTAAAGGATCGACGCATGGTCGAGAAGGGGTGTTTAGCTTATCTAGCGTATGTTCGCGATTACAGCACAGAGGTTCCTTCTATTGATTCTGTTCCTATTGTTCGGGAGTTCCCCGAGGTTTTCCCTTCAGACCTGTCGGGTATACCGCCCGACAGGGATATTGATTTCTGTATTGATATGGCTCCGGGCACTCAGCCCATTTTCATTCTGCCGTATCGCATGGCCCCGCCAGAGTTGAAAGAGTTAAAGGATCAGTTACGGGATTTGTTGGAGGCGGATTTCATTAGACCCAGTGTTTCTCCTTGGGGTGTGCCGGTGTTATTTGTGAAGAAGAAGGATGGTTCGATAAGTATGTGCATTGATTACCGGCAATTGAACAAGTGGCAATTAAGAAAAAGTATCCACTACCGAGGATTGATGATTTGTTTGACCAGCTTCAGGGTGCAAAGGTGTTTTCAAAGATAGACTTGAGATCTGGCTACCATCCGCTGAAGATTTGGGCGTATGATGTACCTAAGACAGCATTCCGCACTCGGTATGGGCATCATGAGTTTTGGGTAATGTCATTTGGGTTGACCAATGCCCCAGCAGCATTTATGGAGTTAATGAACCGAGTGTTTAGGCCTTATTTGGACTTGTTCGTGATAGTTTTCAGTGATGATATTCTGGTATAGTCCCGCAGCCAGGAGGAGTACAAGCAGTACCTCAGAGTGGTTCTTCAGACTCTGAAGGATAGTCAGTCATATGCTAAGTTCTCAAAGTGTGAGTTCCGGTTGAGTTCGGTTGCATTTCTGGGTCATGTCATATCAGTAGAGGGTATTCAGGTGGACCCGAAGAAGATTGAGGCAGTCAAGGGCTGGCCTCGACCAGCATCAGCTACAGAGATTCGGAGTATTCTTGGGGTTAGCAGGTTACTACCGTCGATTCGCGGAGGGATTTTCATCTACTACAACACCGACATTGGTTTTGCCCAGGGATTCAGGGCCTTATTTGGTCTATTGTGATGCTTTCCGTATTGGTCTTGGTGCAGTATTGATGCAGGCCAGCAGAGTCATTGCTTATGCTTCGAGGCAGTTGAAGATCCACGAGAATGTAAGGCCCCGGAAAATTTTGCTAAGTAACCTAGGATTTCGTTGTGCCACGTAGGCTAATTATAATATTTTATGTGATATTAACATGGTGTGCATCAATTGGAATTGTTAAATATGTGTATAAGTCTCATGGTAAGTAATTTGGGGTCCAAGGAAAAGCCTAAGTCTAAGAAAAATTGGAAGAGTCCATAATAGGCTAAAATTCCCAATGATCTTGCACTAGTCCATATTTTGAACGAATATATCTAAATATATATAAGGTTTTAGGTGATGTATAACCTATCAAATTAAAGTTCTTTGAGTCTAGTTTCCAACGCTTCAAATCGTTCGTTATTTGGACATTCCTACACAAAGTTATGATGAAATTACCAAAAGCTGGAAAAATGCGAGTCTGTGTGAAATCCGCGATCGCAGATTGAACTCTGCGGACCGCAAAACCCATTCTGCGATCGCAGAATGAGGCTGAACAGCCCAGTTCTGGGCAACGAGTTCTGCGACGAATCCGCGGCCCGCATACCCATTATGCGGTGGATTCTGTGGCAGCATAGTTGACATCGGAGGGTTAATTTTCTAATTTTCATAACCCGATCCCATTTTGATATATAGCCTTTGGGGCTTCATTTGGGGTTATTTCCTACTGATTTTAGAGAGAAGTGAGAGTATTTTAGAGAGAGAAGTAGGAACCCAACATTTAAATCATCCAAACCTTGCATCAATCTTCAAGAACCAAAGAACCCCATCACTAGATCTTCATCTAAGAGGTAAGATTCGATACCCTAGGTTTTATTTTCGAGTTTGGAGTATAAGATGGGTTATTGAGGTATGATTATTGGGTGTATTAGTATTGTGTATTCATGCATGTACAACTTAAGTTTATGGGAAGATTGTTTAACTTAAATAAGTAAGATTGGGTTAGGGAATGAAGGAAATCTTGAAAAGGGGATTTGAAATCGAGATGCTCATCTAGTATTTGATAAAATGCTCAAATGAGCTAGAGTTATGAATATATTTCTAATTTTTGCTCAATTTTGCTATGTCTCAAAATAGATTGAAGTTGCTAGAATTTCCGGAACATTGTAGTAACTTAAGGAAAGCTTAAACGATGTATGTATGGCTAACTTTGACCTTTGTAAAATCACCTTGTTTGGTGTACGAATATTTGGTGTGTGATATCTACGTGGATTGTTTGTGAAATTCTTGTGGTTGGTTTGTTGGGTGTTTGATTGGTTTTATTGAGTGTTTGTGGTTTAATGGTGCAAGTAATTGACAATGAACTAAATGCGTGATTGTGAAAGTGTTATGTGGTAAGAGTTGAGAAACAAATGATGGAAGGAAAATCATAAATGATGCAATTGGAACAACTGTGGTAATAACATATTTGGCTTGTTGTGGGTAATTATTGTGGTGACTTAAATTGCATATGAATTGTTGAAAATGATGGAAAATGGTATTGATGGTTATGGAAACTTGTAAATTGTTGTGGTTGTTCTTAAGAAGTGTTGTTGTTGATCTTTGTGAATTGTTGATTGTTGTTGTGTTGTTTGTGAATTGTAACTGTACGGTGGGATCGGGTTGCGCGCCGCAACACGAAGTAATAAGGTGTGGGTTGTGGTGATAAGGGTGGCCGAGGTAATAAGGGTGGCCAGTGATCGAAATCACTATTGAAATGAGAATATGAGAAAAATTGTGAAATCATTGATGTGGAATTGTGGAAGGTGGAAAACAGGAGAGATTGAAAACTTGTTTGGCTTGATTGTTCCTTTCTTGTGTGTTTGGTTGCTGCTTCTATTATTGTTCTCTACTAGTGTATCAAATTGTGAAATCATTGATGTGGAAATGTTGAAGGAAAAAAAAAGAGATTGTAGACTTGTTTGGCTTGATTGTTCCTTAACTGTGTATTCGATTATTGATTCTGTTATTGCTTGCAACTTGTGTATGGTTTGAGTTTACTTAGGGCAAGGTTTGTTCATACATACCAGTACAATTCAAATGTATTGACATCCCTTTTGCCGGGGGTGCTACATTCGTGTTATGATTGTAGGTGGATCCATAGCAGGTACTCCAGTCCACCGACCGTAGCTCCTCATCACTTCCCGTCAGCTGATTCTTTGAGCTCCTTTCCTTTCGGGGCCCTATGTGGCTCACGCCACTTTCTATTTTGGGATCTTGTTTTGATGTTGTATAAAGGTATAGTCGGAGCCTTGTTGCCGGCATTTCCATATTATTCTTCAATTGTATTTAGAGGCTCCGTAGACAGGTTGTGGGTAGTGTCGGGCATGGGAATTTAAAAGATAAATATTGATGTTTGGCAATGATGTATAAAACTTGGAATACTTGTATTATGGTGAATGAAGTTGCTAATAAAAAAATTAAATGGAAATTGTTATTGATAGGTTTATAGAATTTGGTTAATGGAGTCCATCTCCTATAAATGGCTATTTCACTTGGTTAATAGGTAATGAAAATGCGGGGTAACACGTGGGATAGAAAAGGCACCCAGGTCCGCTTGATTGGGGATACCCGGTCGAGCGCCGGTCATGTTCCTCGAATTTGGGGCGTGACAAACTTGGTATCAGAGCCTAAGGTTTTAAAGTGTCCTAGGATGTCTCGGAGCCGTGTCTAGTAGAGTCCTTCTTATCGGTGTGTTGTCGACCACATCTATAAGTTGGAGGCTATTTGGACATTTAGGAATTTCACCCTTCTTTGATAATCCAGATCGTGCGATATAGCTCAAGATAGGGAGTTGATTTCCTCTCTAAGTCTTGTCCTCAAGATTGGTAATTTTGATACCATAATCCGCGAATTTGAAGCTTGTAAGGAGGGATTGATCCCACCATTGAGTCCGAGTGGATTACCCAAGGACTTGTTAGAGGAATATGTTGAGCCATGGAGGAATTGGTAGAACTTGTTTTTAAGAGGAGTACCCTTATTCCTACTAATGTCACTGCACCACCAGATCATGTAGTATATCATCAGTATGTACGGCTAAAACCCCGTCTCTTAGAAATTAAGCTTCCATGGTGCCCGCGTAAATGTTGTAGGTTCAAAATATAATTGATGCAGTACTCGTTTTGTTATGTTAAGCGAATTATTGTTGTGAAAATATATGTGGGAGGTACTTCTTCATGTGTTTAATATATTATTCTTGGTAAATGAGGATATGTAAAGAATGTGAACTATGTGCTAAAATGCCTAGACTTCAAGTCAAGTTTAAATTGATATTTTGATGCCAAATTTTGTGAGAAAACTTGTTATGGTTGATTCCTCCAAAATGTTCTTATGTGTACCAAAGGTATTTGATTGATTGCGTCTAGTTGTTGGTAACATATAAAGATGTTTGGAAGTGAAGTAAGTGACTGTGTAAATGTGGTAAGACTAAATGTTGGATTCTAGCTGTGATTGATACTTTACATGAATTGGTGTTGTGACCCGATGTTTGTGAAAGATGCATTCCAATACGATCAATGTGCTATTATTGACAACTTAAAAAGGGTTCAAGGAATATGAATCATATATTGAAATGCAAAGACCTTAAATTGAAATTGGAGCTGCACATATTAAATAAAACTGTGTGAAATCCTCTGTGTATAGAGATGTTGAAATAAGTCAAATGATTTTGAGAAATAGAGTATGGACAATATGTCGAGGACTCGAAATTTAATTGTACCTGGCGATACTTATGACATGAGGGAATATGAAACAGATTATGATGTTGATGTGAAATATGCGGAAATGATGTGAAGTGCGGGAAAGAAGAGATTGTGTTATGAAATGTGGCCTAGTGCCAAGTCTGATGTGATAATTGTGGCCCCAAGAGCCGATGGACTAATATACGTAAAAATGGCATGATTCTTTTATTTGATAATGTGGTGATCATTTAAAGTGTTTGATTTGTACTTGTGATTTCCTTATTATTGTATGAAGCGCATAGGTGAATAATTTGATATGTGAACCCTATGGAAGGGCTATGAAATGCAGCCTAGAGGTATGGAAATTATGTGAAAGCTATGTGATCCATTTTATTTGGTAATGTGATGATTGTTTAGACCTTTTGTTAAACCCTTATGACTTCCTCGTCCTTGCATAGATATGTTCTTAAAAAGAATCTAAATTACAAAACAGTTCATGCACATGCTCTTTGAATGAGACGTATTATTTACAAAGTCTCCCGATCATAGTTCTATTGTTTACAACCTCCTATGGAATTGAGCTCTATAAGTATGTT
Organism: Nicotiana glauca; assembly: GCA_026770625.1. Taxonomy (NCBI): domain Eukaryota; kingdom Viridiplantae; phylum Streptophyta; class Magnoliopsida; order Solanales; family Solanaceae; genus Nicotiana; species Nicotiana glauca. The sequence goes on along the minus strand of MU751202.1, from coordinate 11,267 downwards.
CCTGAATTGAGTTATAACACTATTGATATTTCCCACTTGTTTTTCCTCAATTTTCATCAAGGTTCTATTCCCGATGAAATCCGTACAGAAATTTTTTTATTTAAATGGACAACATTTGCTCACCTGTGCCTCTACATGCACCATCATAAAGTTTGTACATGTGGTGTCAAGTTCCATGCAAAGTATCCAAGATTTGTGATCCTTCTCGAGTCATTCTTTTACTCAGTTGTGTATGGATTATATGGCTTGATCAACCAATCCACTTTCTTGCAAGTATCATCATGAAAGCCTTCTTACTATCAAGTAACATGAGAGCATGCGTCAACACTTATCCTACTCGTACATATCAATTGAAATGGTCATTGTGTGCATACAGTTTTTCTGAAAATTGAGATCCTCACATCCCCATCATAGGAAGATCTTGTGTCGCCATAATTTTTGTATCCACTTGAGATATCCCGTAGCAAGTAGCTCACTTGATTTCTAGTATTGTGGTTGCCCATGATGTGGAATTGTATTGCAGTTTGGAAGTTAGTATAACATAATCATGTCCAACTCATAACGGATGATTATTTTCTCTTTATGTCTCCACAATGTGTTAATTGTATTCCTAATTTAGTGAATTCATTGTGCTAGTTCCCAACACTTGTACGATAACCATGAGAGAACATGCCCTTCTATGTGTCACTATGACACTTTTTTTTTTCTTTTCAAGTCAAAACCTATGGAGATATCATCATGAACATCTGCAAACCTTCAGTGATTATTATGCACTGTCTCATTGAGTTTGGTTTTCTTTACACCCTCAACTTCTAGTATCATTGACTATGTCGTTGTCATGTGCGGGGAGTTTTACTACCCTTGATATCTCACCTTCTTGCCTGGATAGGAGTGTTATTTGCCTTCTCCCCGGAGCGTCGTGTTAACTATTAGAACCATCTAACCAATTCATGACTTTGTCCCAATGTCAAGATGTCCTAGCTATGGGGTTTCACTCGTGAAAGGTTGCGATTAGATGACTTCGGATTTTTGTACATATCATGAACATGTTGATTTGAATGACAAGCGTTCGTATTTTTGGTTCCCTCATATATGATCAATTATCAGGAAAGGCTAAGCTATCTGAAATATGATAATCTCATAAGCATTCAACTTCTTTTCATCCTCACGGGATTGTGGCATAGATTCTGTGTGTCAAGTAATGTTAAGAGTGTAATTCAACTTCATATATTTTGAAACCCATATCGCATTCAAGGTGTCAGAGTATTCTTATTCTTGATAGACGGATTTTCCTTGCACTCTAGAAAATGAGTGGTTCATGTACTTGAGTATTCCTCATTAATGATTCATATTTCCAATGTACTACTTACTCTTATGCCTCATTTGTGTAATAATTGAGGTAGTCACAATAATTAACCATGTCAGTATTGTTAGTAGTAACCTTTTGTGTCTCTTAGCATATGACCTCATAAAGTACTCTACTCAGTGTATTAATGGATTCCTGAATAACTCCAGCCTGATCTTGAACTCTGTTCTTCCTTACTGTATTAGATCCATTGGGTATTGTAAGTTCAGACAAGTCAAATATGAAGCTTCACGGTGTGATCATATATGTATTGGATAGGTAATTTTATGGTCAGTTTATGATGGCGCATCTTAGAGAAATTATTGAAGGTCATCAAAGATTTAGTGTGAGTGTTCGCCTAGAGATTTAGAGTTTGGAGGTTGAGCAGGCTATTTTCCATATTTTCCCCTGAAGATGTTATGTGAGTTGATAATAAAGGTAACATAAGTGTATTACACATTAGGTTTCAATAGGGGTATGATATTCCCCGTAACTGTTTCTCATGTACTTTGTGTTTCCATATGCTTATGTCTAAGAAGATTGTGATAAAAAAAGGGGGGGGGGTATGAATTGATTTGATTGAACTATATGATCATGGTAATGTCCTATATGATGCACTCCTAACAAGAATCATGGTGGCTTGACTTCATAAGGATTGTTGATTGAAATGAAATTATATTCGTGTTGATGAACACCTTTGTGATTACATTAATGGCTGGTAAGGACTATTATGAACACGTGATTGTTTTGTTACTATGAAATGACATTCTTGATGGTATGCCATATTATGGAATTGTGGGTTGTTGTTTTTATCATGAATTTCAATATCTGGTGGAATGTAAATTATACAGTGGAAGTTATTAAAAGGTAAAGTCAATGGATAGTTATCTCATGCAAGATGATTATATGCCATCCTTGTTATATATGTTTGGGAGTTAATATTATTTCCGAGAATGTGTCATTATAGAGCTCGTAAGTTGAGAAGGTCGTCTGGAAGGCTAAAATTGTCGTGTAAGGAAAATATTTTTGCTTGATTGAATATCAATTAGTTTTGACTTGAAAGGTACTATATAGGTGTTTTGATCTAAAACTGTGCAGTCCATGTTCTAGTATCCTTAGGACAATGTAGTGCTTGTAATATTGAGATTAGTATTGTTTATATGTACATTGTGGTGCTCTGTCTAGTTGTGGGTGTGTTGTTAAGACGATTTTGGTGATTCTCTGGCAGGTGGATAGGCCTAGTTACAAAGGAAACTCTGTCGAAATTTCTGAAAAAATTGGGAGTTAGTAAAAATTTAGGTACTTGAGGTAGGTTAGAAAAGAGATGTGTGATGTTAAAGTGTTTGGGGAAGACTCTAGTCCTCATTCGAGGACGAATGATCCTAAGGGGGGGAGAATGTAAGGCCCCGGAAAATTTTGCTAAGTAACCTAGGATTTCGTTGTGCCACGTAGGCTAATTATAATATTTTATGTGATATTAACATGGTGTACATCAATTGGAATTGGTAAATATGTGTATAAGTCTCATGGTAAGTAATTTGGGGTCCAAGGAAAAGCCTAAGTCTAAGAAAAATTGGAAGAGTCCATAATAGGCTAAAATCCCCAATGATCTTGCACTAGTCCATATTTTGAACGAATATATCTAAATATCTATAAGGTTTTATGTGATGTATAACCTATCAAAATAAAGTTCTTTGAGTGTAGTTTCCAACTCTTCAAACCGTTCGTCATTTGGACATTTCTACACAAAGTTATGATCAAATTACCAAAAGCTGGAAAAATGCGAGTCTGTGTGAAATCTGCGATCGCAGATTGAACTTTGCGGACCGCAAAACCCATTCTACGATCGCAGAATGAGGCTGAACAGCCCAGTTTTGGGCAACGAGTTCTGCGACGAATCCGCGGCCCGCATACCCATTATGCGGTGGATTCTGCGGTAGCATAGTTGACATCGGAGGGTTAATTTTCTAATTTTCATAACCCGACCCCATTT
>MU751201.1:8963-31580 GCA_026770625.1 Nicotiana glauca | reverse complement strand
CGACATAAACATAGATTGAAATACCTCGATGTAAAGGCTGTGAAAGTGAGTTTTTTCACCCAAACGGAATCCAAATAACCCTTCGTGTGGGGCCTATAGTTGTTGCTCTTTAGGGGACGGGTGGGACCGAATTTTTTTTTTTTTTAAGAAATATGACTGAGACAGGAAAAAACAGAAGGGGGTGGGGGACCAAATTTTGTTGATAATGGCGAATGGGTTATGGGGAAGAAGAAGGGGTATATTTTATTGGTGTAATTCGCAGTAAACTATTGCAAAATATCAATTCGTAGTAGTTTGCTACGAAATGTCAGCGAATATTAAAAAAAATATTTAATACCTATTTCGCAGTTGTATAATGCAAATTGCCTTAACGGCAGAAATTCCGTTAAGGCAATTCGCAGTATAAAACTGCGAAATAGGTAGAAAAGTAAAATTTTTTTTAACATTAAAAATGTATTTTATGTTAAAAAAATTATTAATAAGGTTCCGGACTCGATATATTTATTCTTACAGTTATATTTTAGGATCATATTTGCCCCTCATCTATTCAATCCGCATGTCCCACCTTTGTTTTCCTACATGGCGCCTATGTGAATTTTTTCCCTGGTCCGTTTGGGGTTTGAAATTGGGTCAATTAGGGGATCAAATTTGGCTATAATTGAAATGTAATGGGGCTGTAATTGACCAATTTAAATATGTTCACATATTTAAGATAATTTAACCCACCCAACCAATTAAAATAGCCCTGCTAACTAAAACAAACCGAAATCCTAATTCTCAAACCCTCACTCGTCCATCTCTCTTCTTCGGATCAGCTCCATGTTTTCCAGATAGCAGTGGCAAACTATCAAATCAAGTTCGAGCAAGAAAATTTTGGACATTGAGTGATCGAATCTATTGTGTTACCTCTAATTCATCCAACCACAATAACTCGATTCAATCTCGCCTATAGAGGCTATTCAAAACTTCACCCATCTTGACATTTTCTTAAATAAACTTGAAAGTTTCTTCGAGTTTTAGGCTTCTGTCAGTGCTCTATTTAAGCACTGACCTTTATCATTAACTTCATTGTTGTGCAACTTCTCGTAATTTGCTTTGGTTACTGCAATAATTATGAGTTGTATCAGATTAGTGATTTTGTGTTCAAAGTTTTGTTTGCCAATATGTTGTCGCTGCTATTCGAAAAACATGTAGCTGAAAAAGAACTTTATCTTAAATAGGTAATCATATTTAAATTCGGTGGGCAAGTTATATTATCTTAAATAGGTGACCATATTTAAATTATAAGATAAAGAAATCCACATAAGCACCATGTAGGAAAACAAAGGTGGGACATGAGGATTTAATAGATGAGGGACAAATATGATCCTAAAGTATAACTGTAAGGATAAATATGTCAAAAAAAAATATAACCCTTTTTTATAAGTACAGGGATAAATATGATCCTAAAGTATAACGGCAAAGATAAATATACCAAAAAAGTATAAAGAAGGACAAATATAACCCTTTTTGAAAAGTATAAGGACAAATATGACCCTTTTCTATTTCCTTTTTCATCACATAAAGTCCTAAGTCTTGAACAACAATGTAAGGTTAGTTAATTTTTTTCTCTTGATATGCTAAAGTAACAAGTAAAAATAAAATTTATTTTTATAATACTGGACAAGTAAAGGTGAACGGCGGGAGTACATGACAACAATATTGGATGATGTTCCAATATAATTAAGGGAAATTACCAGCTATGTCCATTTATAGGTAGCTCATTACAAAAATTGGCCAATTGATAAAATATTACTAATATTAGCCAAATTAGCCAATTAACTATTTGTAGCAAAAAATATTAAATTTTTGTTTTGTTTTGTGTGGGTGTTATTAGAATAGATTGGGCAAAACTTTAAGAGCTTGAATCTCAGTTTTGGGATGATTTGGTGAAGTTTTGAGGCGGTTTGAATTGAAAATTTGAAGTAAAACTCGAATATGAAAAAAAAAATGATATGTGTATCACACTGTGTATTATTTATATATCACATGTGTATCATATATGTATCTATTGTGTATCACATGTATATCCATGTATAATTGTGTGTGAGATACATGCGTGATACATGTATCGCAGAAGACTTTTTTGAACTCGATTTAATTACGAATTTTGATACAAAACCACTCCAAATCACCTCCAATCTTCCTCAAATTTTGTATATTGACTTATCTATATATTTTCAATGAATTTCATCCATACCCATTGAAAAAATTTCTTTTTTGTTTAGATTTTTAGAATATTGTACATATTTTTTGTATTTCATCACCTTATTTGCTACCTCATCTATAAAATTTCCTTTCCGTCTTGTATCTGGTGTTGCTAATCACGCTTAAAAATATGGAAGTTGATTTTTGCATGTGATTCTTTGAGAGAAAGAACCCTATTATTTGGTTTTTCAATTTTTGTTGGCTAGTTTGGTAAGTCTATGATTAATGGCTAGAGGTTGGTAAGTTGAGATTTATTTGAGACATTTGTGTAAGTTTCCCTATAATTACTACCCCTCCGATCCAAAATAAGAGATCATTTTATCTTTTTATTTTGGTCCAAAATAAGTATTCATTTACATAATCAAGAAGAAATTAATTTTATATTTTCAAAATTTGCCCTTATTTACATATTTAACTGTAACAATTAATCAAAGTTAATTTAATAAATATATTTTTTTAGGAGTTCGTATTTCCTTAATGGTATATCAAAGACAAAACTTATTGTGGACCGGAGGGAACAACTGTCATATTGGTTCTAGTTTTACACTATCTATGACAATAATAAGTGAGGTATATACTTAGTCGTATTGGGTGTTCATATTTTTGATACGTAAATAACTTCACAAACATGATTATTACCATAGTCAGTAGGAAGCAACACGGGTGTGCATCGGTTGCATGATCTTAAAATCTAGCCTTGTTTAGCTGTTTTGTTTCTCTCTTAATATACATGCTTTATAGTTTTCTTAATTTAGCTTAGTAAAGATTATATTATGAACAATAACGCTAAACGGACTTCCCACGTTGTTTAAGTTGTCGAAGATATAATTAAAGTAATAAAAATATATTCTTTTTAACGGCTCAAACTTTATGGATAAGGGATCGAGTTGCGATGATCTTGTGGGTCCCCCTGGAGTTGATGGTTTCCTTGAGTGTTGTCGTTAATATTTGACATGGTTGTTGATGTAACAAAAAGGTTAGGTTAAGAAAGAATAGATTATCAGATTCCCGGTAACGGAAACAATTTGTTTAACCAAAAAGTAAAATTTCGGTCAAAGCTTTATTTTAGAATAACTCGGATTACTGATAATCAAAAATAAAATGAATAAAAGAAACTGATTTTGCCAATAATAATGATGAACAGAAGAAATCAAAATAAATCAGTATATTCCCATAGTGTTTTTCGTGTGTCTACAAATAGCCAGTCTTTTCCTTTTTATAGCTATCTCTAAGATATATGTTCGCCTTTGTTATAATAAGGCCAATATAGATAATTAAAGGCATTAAATGCTACGTTACATAATCATTGTAATTTAATACAAATTCTCTAATATTTTTGGTATTTAATGATTATTAAATACCGTATATGTACTCATTTGTGCTGTCAGATTCATTCTCTTTAATTTTTGAATTTAAATAGGTACGAGCGTTGAGCCTTTTGAACATTTGCCCGTGCGTCTGAATGAGAAGTGGATAATCCCCCACTTGGATAAATAGGTACGAGCGTTAAACTCAATTTTTTTCAATGCAGATAATCCTCCCACTTGCCATTTATTCATCAATTGAATGAGAAGTGGATTTTATTAAAGCGGGAATATTTTCTGCCATCAGTTTTTCTCTGGATCTATCGCTTCATTTGTCACTTCTATTTAATGCCCATTACATGTGGCACCTTTTGGTTGATTCTGCGACTTTTCAGCGTTTTTCAAGGCTTTTTTATGGCTGCACCAATTACGAATCGTTAGTTCTCATCATGACGTTTCCATTATTACAACTTTTCCTTGGACGGTTGCTTCTGAGTATAAATATAGTTTTCACTTTTGTCTTTCTCATAAAGTTCTCAGAATATTCAATTCTCGTTTGCTTCTTCCTCGTACTATCATGTCTTCATCAAACCCTAACCCTAGGTGAGCCTCCATTGTTGATAACTTTCCTTCTGCTCCTAGTAGAAGCAGAAGAGGAGGAAGACTGCGTAATTTAGGGTCTTATCCATACGTGGCTCTTCTCTTCCTTCATCTAGTGTCAGTCCCTCTTCTAGAACCAGAGGTTCTCTTTCTCAAAGGTCTTTTTCTAGAGGTAAGGAACCCTCTAAACCTCTTCGTGAACCTTTAGTGGAGGAAATAGTCCCTGCTGAACTATCTTTCTATAATGATAGAGAATCCTTATAAATCAAGTGTCTTCTTTAGATCGTGCTGATATCTACCCAACTCAAATCATTGAAGGACTGATTGCTTTAGTTCGTAAAGACTATCATTGGAGTCATGACTTCCCTATTATAATTCCCAATGCAAACCAAAGAATCACCTCCTATTTAATTGGATTTTCTTTTGTTTATACATACCCTTTCACATTAGGTTTCAAACCTGCTATTGACCCTGTTATCCTTGAATTCTGTCATTTTTTCGACGTCTGTTTAGGTCAAATTGGCCCTATAGTGTAGAGGGTTGTTGCCTGTTTGAGGCATTTGACCAACATGGCAGGCGTGCCTTTTACTTTCTCTCATTTAATTTACTTTTATTATCCCAGACTCTTTCGCGAAGGTATTTTTACTTTAGTAGCAAGGGGTAAAAGAGTTTTGGTCAGTCCAGAAGAGGACAGAGACCATGGCTGGTACGCCCGGTTTGTTGCTGCCCCCACTATTGGTTTAGTGGGTGAAGAAAATGTTCCCTTCCCTGAGAAGTGGAATTTTGCACCTCAATTTTGTTTAATAACTTTCTCATATCTTTTTCCCTCAATTTTGATGATCATTGTTTTAATTTTCTTTTCTTTTCCAGCGACCATGGGAGTTGTTGATGAAATTTTCAATTTCCGTGGTTGGTAGGAAAATTGTTAAATACAGCTCCAATGGAGGGTAGATCTTGGAAAACTCTCTCCCAACGATTTGGCTGGAAAGTGAAAACTCATGGTAAGAGTTCTTTTTTATAACCCTTTTTTATTAATTCTTTAGAACTTATTTTAATCCTTCTTTTTATCAGGATTTGTCGTTCGAGGTATTAGGGCTGAGGCGGTCGTAGCTTCTCGGATATCTTTGGAAAAGGCCCAAGAGATACTTTTGGGCTCTTCATCGAAAAGAAAAGCTACTGTTGACCAAGACTCTAAAGAAGATGAAGACGAGGGTTCCTTAGTAAAAAGGCCACGAGCTTGTAAACGAATCGTTTCTAATGATGAAGCATCCCACCCTCGTTCTATTCCTTTTACCGAATCTGTTGAAGCCCCGGTGGTGATCCCTGATGATGATGTTCCTGCTGCTGCTCATGATTCTGTTGAGCAGCTTTTTAACCGCGGGTTTAATAGTGAAAGTTTAGGTCCAATTTTTTATGAAGCACCCCTTGCTTTTTTTTTTCTACTTCCATTCCTGTGATACCTCATTTACCGGTCATGGCTGCTACAGTTCCTCCTCAGGCTATTTTGACTGATTCTATAGTTCCTATTTCAACTACTCCTTCTTCAAATGTTCCTCCTTCAACTATTCACTACACGGAGGTTGGTTCCTCAAGTAGAAGTGAGGCCATGAGACAGGTTATCATCGAAGTCCCCACCGATGGTAATCTTTTGAGAAAATCAGGTGAGGTTGATGTGTGGTTGAAATCCCTGATCGGCCCAATCGAGAAGGCCAATCTTGAAAGTCATAATTCTATAACTTTGATGAATGACATAATACATTCATCATTAAAGGTATTCTTTTTTAATGATTTGATATTCCTTTTTGTAGAACTCTTATCTTACTTCTTCTTTTTTTCTTTTTTAGATCAACCTCGTGTGTACAGAAATGATAAAAAGGGTTTCTCACATGGAGTAGTTGATGCACGAGTATCAAGTTAAAGCAGATAACTGGAGGGAACAGCATGAGAATCTTCAAATCGACATGGAAATATTAGAAGAAAGCAAAAGTACCTTAGATAAGGGCTTTAACTTCAGAGTTGGCGGTTGTAAAAGCTTCCTCAAATCAAGCAGATAAGGAAAAAAGTCATAATGAAACCTCTTTTTCCGAGCAACTCTCCAAGGCTAGTGAAGAAATCAGAGAGTTGAGGGCTCTCTTAGATGAAAAAGAAGTATATGCTGGTGAACTCGTGCAGACTTTGACTCAAGCTCAAGAATACCTCTGGGAATCTTCTAGTAAGGTTCGCTTTTTAGAGACTTCACATGCTGCTCTTCAAATTTCTTACGATTCTGCCTTAGCTGAGAATAAAAAGCTAAAGAATGAAATTGCTGACTGGGAAAGAGATTACGACATTCTTGAAGACAAAACCGCAATTGAAGTGAGTTGGGCATTTTTAAATTCTCGCCATGATACCCTTGTTGAAGTTATCCAGGAGAATTTTAATTTGGAATCTCAGTTAGCCAAAATCAAAGAAACTATTGAAAAGACTCAATAGTGCCAAGATTTTTCTTCTCCCGTGGCTGAAACCTATGAGAACATTGAAGATGATATGGGTATGGTGAGTGCCCCAATTCCTTCAAGTCAAGTTGAACCTGCTCTTACTGATGACTTTGCTTCAGTTCCTTCTTCTATTCCTTAGTGACAAATTTATGATGCATGACTTTTTTTTTTCTTTTTTGGTGGTATGTGGTTGAAACCCTTGGTTGTTTTTTAAGGGTTTGTTAAAAACGTTAAGTCCCCAGTCCTTTTATGGGGCATTTTGTATAAGAAACTTGTAGTTTATGTCTAAGTTCACACTTAGTCTAAATTTTTTACTATTAGGAAGTTTGTTATTTGAACTTCTGTTTTGTTTATTCTTGCCTTTACATTTAAGGACTTACTGAATAACTTGCATCTTTATTTTGTAAAATACTTTCTTTATCCCATGAATATTTTAAATCAATCATAAATTTTATAAAAGAGGGCCCTTTAATATTCGACACTTAATGAATAAGACATCTCAACTTCATAATGGTGTTAATATACGACAAAAGAAATAGGAACACACATGTTTCTTGAAATAACTTTGACAAGTTTTTATTTGAACTTTACCAAGTTTTAAATAACACTTTACATGTATTTAAATAACATCTATAAATTTTTCGTAATTGTTTTCTTACAAAATATTTTTTAAAAGAAAGAATAAAATACGAGATTTTTATGTAATAACCCGCTTCAGTACATGTATTTTAGATACAAGGTTTTTATATAATAACCCATTTCAGTACATGTATACAAGGTTTTTATTTATAACATGTTTCGGTACATTGCTTTTAACCTAACTATGATAAGGTTTTGCTTTGACCTTGGCTCGTGATTGACTTTCATTGTCTTTTGCTCTGGACTTGACTCATTCAATGAGTAAACTTTTTAGGCATCTTCTTTGTCTTCTTTATACATATGTCCACATATATTATATAGTCCCCCAAGTATTTGAGTTTTGAAGTATGAGGTCTCGAGCACTTGATTACTCTTCTTGTTTAATCCTCTTCCTATAAAGAAATAAAACACACGGGACTCTGAGGTACAATTTTAGATGAAGATTGCTTAACCCGTATCAATTTCTATCAGAATAGGTGTAACCCTAGACCGAGAATATTAATTTATTCCACGTGCCTTACAAGTCGTGATTCTTCATTTATTATGGATTAGCTTTTTGCCTATCATCTAAAATCGTTAGTAAACTTTTAACAATTCAAAAATAGAATTTTAAAATAAGGATACCTGACCGTGGGTATTCCTTAGAAATAGTATCTCTTTAGGTGAACGTCATTCCAATGTGAAGGTAATATCTTGCCATCCATTGTCTCCAGCTCGTATGCTCCTTTCCAGTAATACCATGAATCATGTAAGGTCCTTCCCAGGTTGGACCAAATTTTCCCGTATTAGCCGTCTTCGCAGATTGAAAAACTTTCTTGAGTACGAAGTCCCCAATCTTGAAGTATCTTAGTCATGCCTTTCGATTGTAATATCGTTTTATGACTTGTTTTTGTGCTGTCATTCTTATTAATGCAGCTTCTTTTATTCCTTCAAGTAAGTCAAGGTTTATGTGTAATTCTTCTTCATTAGATTCTTCTGATGCTTGCGTATACCTCGTGCTTGGTTCCCCTATCTCAACCGAAATTAAGGCTTCATCTCCATACACCAATGTGAATGGTATTTCACTGTGCTAGTTTTTACTATCGTGTGATATGCCCATATAACATCAGGTAGCAATTCTAGCCAATTGCCTTTAGATTCTTTTAATCGTTTCTTCAAATTGTTGACAATGACTTTATTTGTTGATTCAGCTTGTCCATTACCCACCGGATGGTAAGGCGTGAACGTAATCCTTTTGATCTACCAACTTTGAAAAAAATTATGATTTGTGCGCCTATGAATTGTGGGCCATTATCACACACGATTTCCTTTAGTACACCGAATCGACATATGATATTTCGCCAAATGAAATCTCTGACTTCCTTTTCCCATACCTGTTTAAATGCTCCTGCTTCTACCCATTTAGTAAAGTAGTCATTGAGTACAAGTAGGAATCTTACCTGTCCTTTTGCTTGTGGTAGTAGACCCACAATATCCATTCCCCATTTCATAAAAGACCATTGCAATGACTGGATGTAAAGTTATGTAGGTCTATGTATGTTATTACCATATCTTTGGCACTTATCACATTTAGTCACGAAATTCTCCGCTTCTTCATCCATTTTAGACCAATAATATCCTGGTCTAATCATGGTTCTTACCAGTGATCTTCCTCCTACATGATTTCCATAATGCCCCCCATATATCTCTCTCATTACATATTCCGTTTGAGAAGGCCCAAGGCATCTTGCTAAGGGGCCACCGAACATTTTTCGATAAAGATTGCCTTGCTTTAAACAGTATCGAGCAGCCTTTTTCGAAGCTCGTGAGCTTTTTTCTTGTCTTCAGGGACGGTACCATACTGCAAAAAAGCGACAATCTCGTTTCTCCAATCCCAGGTTAAGTTATTGAAATTTACCTCATTTTTGTCTGGATCGAGTACTGAATGAAACAAATGAATTATAAAAGCATTTTCATTGCTCGCCAAGTCTGCCACAGATGCGAGATTGGCTAGGGCATCTGCTTCGACATTTTTATCTCTTGGTATCTATGTGACTTTCCAGGTTTGAAATTGTCTAATCAAATCCCGTACCTTTCCTAAGTATTGCTGCATTCGTGCCTCCCTGGCTGTATATGTCCCCATCATTTGGTTAACTACGAGTTGTGAATCGCTTTTGATTACAATTTGATTAATGCCAAGTTCTCGTAGAAGTTCCAAACCTACAATCACAGCTTTATGTTTTGCCTTATTGTTAGTTATAGAATGGCATTTTATGGCTTGACGAATGGTTTCACCCGTAGGTGGAACCAAAATAATTCCTAAACTTGCTCCCTTCACGTTAGAGGAGCCATCAATAAATAAGGTCCAAATTCCTGGATTAGACCCGTTGAACACCTGTAAATCTTTTTCTGCTTAAAATCAGCCAAAAATCTGCTAACACTTGAGATTTTATCGTAGTTCTGGGCTGGTAAGTAATGTCATATTCACTTAATTCTATAGCCCATTTGGCTAATCTACCTGACAACTCATGCTTGTGTAATATTTTGCGTAATGGATAAGCAGTTACTACGACTACAGGGTGACATTGAAAATAAGGCCTTAGTTTTCTTGATGGCATGATTAGTGCAAGTGCAAGCTTTTCTAATTGAGGATACCGCGTCTCTATGTCTAATAATGATTTGCTAATATAATAAATTGGAGATTGTTTACCTTGGTCTTCATAAACTAAGACAGTACTCACCGCTACTTCTGAGACAACAAGATAGATGAGCCATCTTTCTCTAACCTTTGGTTTTGCGAGTAACGGCGGATTTGACAGGTATGTCTTCAAATTTTTGAGTGCCTGTTGACACTCCTCAGTCCATTCGAACCAAGGCTGCAATCCCCAAGGCTGCAATCCTTCCTGTCAACCCTTGCACTTCTCTTTTACTTGTAAGCATGTTAGGAATTTCTTCAGTGGCTTTAATCTGTGCACGATTCACTTCAATACCACGGTTAGAAACAAGAAAACCCAAAAACTTACCTGATGCAAGACCGAATGCACATCTCAGGGTTTAGTTTCGTATTGAATTTTCACAAGATCTGAAACGTATCTGACAAATGCGATATATGACCCTCGGAATGCTGACTTTTAACGAGCATATCGTCTATATAGACCTCCATAGTTTTTCCTAAATGTTCTTGGAACATTTTGGTCACCGGTCTTTGATAGGTTGCACCAGCATTTTTGAGACCGACAGGCATTACTTTATAATAGTAAGTCCCCCTGTCTGTTATAAATGAAGTTTTTTCTTCATCTATAGGATCCATTTTGATTTGGTTGTATCCTGAATACGCATCTAAAAAGCTTAACAACTCATGTCTTGCGGTACCATCAATTAGTTGATCTATATGTGGTAATGGAAAAGAATCTTCAGGACAAGCTTTGTTAAGGTCTGTGTAATTTACACAAACTCGCCATTTACCATTCTTTTTTGGTTCCGCAACAGTATTGTCTAACCAATTAGGATACTTTACCTCGCGGATAGACCCAATCTTTAATAATTTTAGGACTTTATCTTGAATCACTTGATTTTTGAAAGTTCCCTTCTTTCTCTTCTTTTGTTTGACATGTGGATATGATGGGTTTTCATTTAAATTGTGAGTCATTACCTCCGGTGGTATTCTTGTCATATCATAATGGGACTAAGCAAAACAATCCACGTTAGTTTTCAATTAACTTACCTTTCATGGCCTGGCTTAGATTGGCCCCTGCATAGACTTTCCTTTCAGGCCATTGTGTAAATAATGCTACAGCCGCCAGTTCTTCAATCATTGTTTTGATATTTTTATTTTTCTCTCGTTCTTGAATGGAATCGGGTCTTGAGTCCACATCTGTTCGCCCTTGTTCAGTTGAGGTTTGTGTTGTAGTATCCTCAACTGGATTCTGTAACTGCTATTTTTCTTTGTTTCTCGTACTTGAATCTACTACGGAGTTGATGCTCCTGGATGTCTGTTGATCCCCACGGATTTGACATATTCCCCATGGTGATGGAAATTTAATAACTTGATGTAAGGTCGACAGAACATCATCTATATCGTGGATCCATGGTCTCCCGAGAATCATATTGTAAGCCATCTCCATCTCTACCACTTAAAACTTTGTATCTTTGACAACTCCTTCTGCGAATATAGTAAGTATTACTTCCCCTTTTGTCACGACACTGGAATTGTCGAATCCAGACAAAGTAAGCGCCTTTGGTACTAATTTATCTTCAACTTGCATCTCATGTAGTACTCTTAGCAGAATAATGTTCACGGAACTACCTGAATCAATCAAAACTCATTTCACATTAGTATCATGTACAAGTAAAGATATTACAAGTGCATCGTTATGTAGAGTTAATATGCCATCCGCATCTGCATCATCAAACGTAATACTTTATTCCTCTAAGACATGTCGCACCCACTTCCCGTGGGTAATTGTGACTTTGGAAACTTTATTGGCTATTGTGTACGTTACACCATTGACTTCTTCACCTCCGTTTATTACATTAACGGTCCTATTTGGAGAAGGTGGTTTAGGGGGTTCCTGCCTATTCTTCTTGTATGCTTGTTTACCTTTCTTACTAAATAATTCGGTGAGATATCTTTGCTTCAACAGATGATCAACTTCACCTTGTAGCAACCTACAATCTGCCATTTTATAACCATGGTTGTGAAATTCGCACCAGTGATCAGGATTGCACCTATTTGGATTTGATCTCATTTCTTTTGGCCACCGCACCTTATCACCCATACTTCTTAAAACAGCTACGAGCTTGGAAGTTCTTACATTAAAATTATAACCACCAAATCTTGCCTTCAAGATTCTATCATCATCCCACGACTCTCGTGTGTTACAATCATTCCCAAACCTTGATGATGAGCTCGACTCTCTATTCCTCGATCTATGATCGTACCTTGAATTTTCATGTTTTGATCGTGAATCTTTTCCTGCTGGGCCCAGTATATGATTTGTATCTATTTTTATCGGACCTTTTTTCTATTTCCGCCCATCTCGAACTCACCTTGTACTCTTTTTGAGATCGTGATATAATATCTTCTTCTATCCTTAGCTTCGTGCTATACCTGTTGTAAACGTCATTTCATGTTGTTGCTGGGAATTCACGAAGACTTTCCTTGAGTCTCCTCGTGGCTTCTGAGCTTTTTTCATTCAAACTACTAGTGAAGGCTATAGCTTCCCAATTATCTAGTACACGTGGTAACGTCATTCTTTCACGCTGGAACCTATCTACGAACTCTCTAAGCAACTCTGAGTCCCCTTTTTTGATTTTGAAAATATCCTCCATTCTCTTTTCGAATTTTTGAGCTCTCGAATGTGCTTTGATAAATGAATCTGCAAGCTCAGTAAAAGAATTTATAGAATTTTTGGGTAAAAGAGAATACCATGTTAATGCTCTCTTATTGAGTGTTTCACCGAATTTTTTAACCAATACTGATTCAATTTCTTGTTTGATCAAGTCTTTGCCTTTTACTCTAGTTGTGAATGCAGTCACGTGGTCTCGTGGATCAGTTGTTCCATTATATTTTCGAATATCGAGCATTTTGAATTTCTTTAGAATTGGGAGAGGAGCAGCACTTGGCTTCCATGGTTGTTTTGAATATTTGTCCATATCTATACCTTTGATTACAGGCGGTACTCTAGGTATTTGCTCTATACGGTCATTTTGCTCCTTGTGCTATTTCTGCAATGTTAACTCTAAATTTGTAAATCAGAATTGACTAAGTTACCTAGTTCTCCATCTCGTGACTCGCTGGGGATTCCACCACTGCCCGAATTAGCAAGACCGGAATGAGGGTTTTCCAAAGTGTTGTTATTTAGAATTGGTGTTGATGGTGCAACAGGTAACTGGCTGGCAAAGGCCTCAAGAGCTTTATTGACATGTTGAGCGATTAGCTTTTGCAAAGCTTCATTGATAGCTTCATCGTTGTCAAATTGAGCATTTTCATTTAAGTGAGATCCATCAGGAGTGCCTTCTCGAGACTGCCGAGGCGAGCTTTATGGATAAGGGATCGGAGTGCGATCATCTTGTGGGTCCCCCTGGAGTTAATGGTTTCCTTGGGTGTTTTCGTTAACATTTGACATGGTTGTTGATGTAACAAAAAGGTTAGGTTAAGAAAGAATAGATTATTAGATTCCCGGTAACGAAACCAATATGTTTAACCAAAAAGTAAAGTTTCGGTCAAAGCTTTATTTTAGTAGAACTCGGGTTACTGATAATCAAAAATAAAATGAATAAAAGAAACTAGTTTTTGCCAATAATAATGATGAACAGAAGAAAGCAAAATAAATCAGTATATTCCCATAGTGTTTTTTCGTGTGTCTACAAATAACCAGTCTTTTCCTTTTTATAGCTATCTCTAAGATATACGTTTCGCCTTTGTTGTAATAACGCCATTATAGACAATTAAAGGCATTAAATGCTACGTTACATAATCATTGTAATTTAATACAGATTCTCTAACGTTTTCGTATTTAATAAGCATTAAATACCGTATATGTACTCTTTTGTGTTGTCAGATTCATTTTCTTTAATTTTTGGATTTAAATAGGTACGAGCATTGAGCCTTTTGAACATTTGCTCGTGCCTCTGCATGTATCTCTGCTTGTATTTGTTGTAACTCGTGCCAATTTGCTAATCATCATTCTTTGACCAGCCTTCGTGTCATGACATGTCATCTTTCAATCACTTCAATATATATAAACTCAATTTTTCCCAATACACTTACATCTAGGGAAAACTTGTGCCACGATCATAGGAGCCAGGAAAGAGAAGAGAGAAAACTGTTGAAGATGAGATTCTTCATATCGGTCCCCTTTTTTTGGGTTTAGCTACCCCTATTTATATTAACAACTTCCCCCTTTACCCAATGGTCTTTGACCATCATACTTTCTCACAATTGTACCCTCTATCGTTTTCTCATTCATTACGTTCATTCTGTGACGTGGGCTTTTCGACAACTTGACCCCTGTGATGGCCGAAGTGCTCTTTGTTATCCCGCCTCGTGAGAAATACTACAACTTGGTCGACCCCGTATCGTTCCTCTTAGGGTAAATTAACCCATGGTCAAATTTTGACCCATACAGTTAGTCCCTCCGCCCATCGGGGTCACCTCTTGGCGAGCTCAACGGACAAAACTTTGTTGATTTATAAGTTAGGAGAAATTTGGTCGTTTCACATTGAATGAGATCCTTAGGTTGGGTAGGCGGTGTGATGTTTCAATGGTACCGTCAGAACATTACATCAGTTCGGGACTGGACCATTACATCGGTTCGCAGCATCACGAATACCCCTTATGCATCATTGAGGCGCATGTTAACTAGGCACTGTATCGTTTCCCGTGCCCTATTAGTTTTTATTGGCGGCTCTCGAGTTTTCCGCTCGGGACATTTATGTTCCTATAAATGTGGATAACCACAACTCGATTGTCATGCTTTATCGATTAATCTGAGGAATTTCACAAAACTTCTCCTTCTTCCCTATTTCATACTTATCTCACATTTCTGCTCTCGTTAGATTTAGACGCTACAATCCTCTCTTTTCCTTCGTCATATCTGTTTATTCCGATCACTTCAAACATATGGCTGGTACTTCTTTCCAGATTGACAGGTTCGTCGAAGCTCCGGTGCTTGAAAATGACGCACCTCTTCTTGGAGAGGGGGTTGAGGCGACGGAAGATGAGGGGATTCCAATAGCGGCTAAGATACAGCCCCGTCCGGGGAAATTATAGACAGACTTCAACATCCTTGCCGTAGAATAACCGGATCCTACACCCTCTTCTATGGATGAAGAGGCGATTGTGGTGCTGAATACCAAGTGAGTGATTCAGAACCATATTGAGATGCGCCGGCGACGCGAACAGATATTGAATATTTGGACCGCCTAGGGTACTGTGCCTTCTACGCGTACCCCTTTGTTGTCGGGTATACGCTTCCTCTCCCTTCCTTAGTGATAGACTTTTGTCACTTCTATGAAGTGTGCCCGGCTCAAGTTTCACGGTATGTGTACGAAATCTTCCTCATACTGCTCAAGTACGCGGAGCTCACCGGTCGAGAGCTCATTTTAGGACACATGCTCAATATTTTTGCCCCTCAACTTATTCGAGGCACTATGATCCACATGCGTCACCGAGGAACAAAGAGTTTGGTGGTGAAGATGGATGACAAAGCTGATCGCCATTTTTGGGAAAGCTATTTTTATGTGCGGACCGAGCACCTTATGGCAGACTCGGCACAGTTCCATGAGAGGTGGAACTTCGCACATAATTTTCCTGTTTACTTTGGACTTTTTTCGAAGCGGTGACCGGCCGTTCTTCTTCATGTGGAATTGCTAATTTTGTTTTTATTTATAGCCAAGAGGTTGACTCCCCCGCCTGTTTATGACATCTACAAGTGGGTAAACACAATTCTTTCCCTTACGGTGGGGGTTCGCGAATGGGCGTCCTTTTATAAGAAGTACGAACGCAAGCCTCTCACTGGTGAGTCAGTTTATTACAGTTTCTTTGTTGTTTTGTTTGTTTTGGTTTGTTTGTTTTGCCTTATGGTTTGATATTATCGTTATATGGTTGTTTTCTCCGTTGACAGGGAGAGCACGGAGGGCGAGGGCTCCTCGCTCGCGCTCTATCAGTTGAAGCCTCCTACCTTGCCCGCATCGAGGCTCGCTGCGCGACCCCCAATCGAGAACTCAATTAGCACCTGCGGCCGAGGTCGTGGGTGTGGAAGTCACTTCTCAACCAGAGACTCCATCTTCCGCCGTTCGCTCAACTGGCAAACCTTACTGTTCTAATAATAGAGAGGGTCAATCAAAAAAATGGCGAGTAGATTTAAAGGCAACTCCTCCTACCGTAGCATCCTAGGGGGCGGATCCTGTCTTGGCAGCTTCTCCAATAAGCAGTGGTGCTAACCCCGTCGTGGAGGTAAACTTGGTGGCAGAGGCCACAACCATTGAAAGTGATCGACATGCTAGTGCGACAGACAGGCGTAGCCTCAAGGTTGCTGTAGATATCTTGGGTGCCCCTTCGTCATCCGAACCGAATCGTGCCTCTTCTTGGGCCATGGAGAGGAAAAAAGTTGACGTTGTTGATGACTACGAGTCTGACTCCGACCTCGATCCTGATAATTTTAGGATGTTCAAGAAGGGCTTTACCCGTACTGTGGTAATAGTGGGAGGACCTTCCCGAATACTTGAGGTTCCATCGGACCTCAATCTCCTATGAGACACAGAGTGTCGGGTGCCACAGTTTGATCTTCTTTGCTCAGCTGCAGAATGTGAGGCTTTTCAAGATGTTAGTGATGTAGAATTATCACAGGAAGTGGTCGCGATGGGTTTGAGAGTAAGTTTCTTTTCATTTTTCTTCTCTATCTCTTTGCGCGGCCTTGGCCTTCACTACCTTTTTTTTATTGCTATTATTCTTACATGTTGAAGATCAAGAGTGCTCGCAGGGCCGAGACCCGGGCCAAGATATTTTTGAGGATGCTGGAAAAGTATCGGCGCTACCACAACAAATGTCGTGAGATGCATGAGCGGCTCAGGATGAGCACTGGCAGCCAGTCTCTCGGGGAGAAGTTGGAAAAAAGGGGTCAGGAGTTGATGTAGTCCATTCACAGGTATAATGAGCTCGAGGAGCTACTTCATGCAAAGAACGAGGAGCTTGAGTTGGGAAAGGGGGTCGCTGCAGAGTGTGAGCATCTTCAGGCGAAGGTGTTATCGCTGAAATTCGAGCTTGATCAGAATAATGTCAGAATTGAGGCCTTAAGTGCAGAATGGATGGTAAAGTTAGGCGAGCTGGAGAGAAAAGTGTTCGAGTTGGAGAATGTCGAGAATGCTCGGGCATTGGTTTCCAGCCAGGGCAGCAGCGTTGGAGGACACCATCCGTGTATTTCAATCAGAGTAGGAATCTTAGAGGGCAAAGACCACTCTAAGGGAGGCGAGGCTCGAAGAGCGCATTGGCAAGCTTGATCGGGAAGCTTCGAATTTGGGAGAGCAGGTCGCTACCCTCGAGGCTGAAAATGCGCAATTGCTGGCCCAAATTGGATCCACCTCTGCCATAGTTCCTCGCCACTTGCATGAGCTCTGGGTTCATGCCGAAATGCAACGAGACATATACAAGAGTTTGTGGGATGAGGGAAATGTTTTTGCGTCCGCTTATGAAGGAGTCTGAGCGAAGGCACGAGAGGCTCGTGTCAACTGCGGCTATGATCCTGCGACACTGGAGGACGGCAAGGATGTTGATGTCGAGGAGGATTTTGAAGATAATGATAGGGAAAACAAGGATGATGACGCCGAGTGAAGGGTTGCTGATGCTTTATATTTTGTTTTTTCTCTTTCTTTGGGCCTATTTTGGCAGTGTAAGGTGTGGCCGTTGTGTAAGCATATATAAATGAAAAAGTGGTTTCGTCCTTGTACATCTTTTGATTTTTCTTCTCCTCCTTGCTTGTCACATGTTTTATTTTGGCGTGGACCTATAGGTTTTTATATGGCAAGTCCTTGATTTTTTGATTTGTTTGAATAAATTCGAACGGAAGGAAATTTATTTACTTTCGGCGATGGTCTTTGGCCGTAAGGGTGTTACTTCGAACTAAGTTTGAAATGTTAACACGTGTAATACGAGGGAGATCGAATTCTTCTTTGGTCGAAGGCCTTTGGCCGTAGGGGTGTTATTTCAAACTAAGGTTGAAATGCTAACCCGTTGTAATTTAAGCGAGGTCAAATTCTTCTTTGGGCGATAGCTTTTGGTTGTAGGGGTGTTATTTCTAACTAAGGTAAAAAATATTAACCCGTTGTAACTCGAGCGACAACGAATTCTTCTTTTGGCGATGGCCTTTTGTCGTAAGGTTGTTATTTCGAACTAAGGTCAAAATGTTAACTCGTTGTAACTCGAGCGACAACGAATTCTTCTTTTGGCGATGGCCTTTTGTCGTAAGGTTGTTATTTCGAACTAAGGTCAAAATGTTAACTCGTTGTAATTCGAGCGGGGTCGAATTCGTCTTTTGGCGATAGCCTTTGGCCGTAGAGGTGTTATTTTGAACTAAGTTCGAAATGTTAACCCGTTGTAATTCGAGCAAGGTTGAATTCTTCTTTTGGCGATGGCCTTTGGCCGTAAGGGTGTTATTTCGAACTAAGGTCAAAATGTTAACCCGTTGTTTCATTATCAGATTTTAGAGGATTTCATATGTCGTTGTACTGTGTGTGCAATATAAGTTGGGGTGAATCCTGTCATACTCGATTTTATTTTTACCAGAGAATATTGGGTGTTCTGCATGGGAGTCCCAATTTTTCTTAACTTTCCTTGCATTGGAGAATACGATGTGTTTCCTGGGTAAGTCCCAATTTGCTTGTATTGGAGAATATCTTGATGGGGAGTACAAAATGTTATTTTATTTCATTCACTAAAGAATACTATACATGTCTGTTTCATACATATGTTGGAGAAGTGTCTATGTATCTAGCCCCTTCATCGGTTGGCCTGGAGAAGCAATCGGCGGGCGGGGCAATGAGCTATACTTTGAACTCAGAGACGTCCCCTTAATTGCCTCCCTATAAATCTTCCCCGAGAACCTAATTGGGGCAGAACCTGGGTGAGGGACAAAGAGTACGACTTGAAGGGCGTCCTTTTTTCGGAAATTGAAGCATTTAAGGTGGGCGACATTTCAATTGTTTTGTAGTTTTCCTTCCATTGTTTCTAGTTGGAATGCCTCTTTGCTCGCTTGACCATGCGAGTGCTTGTATTCCTGTTTAAACCAACAAAAGAGGGGATAAACAAAAATGAGACTTTCCGTACCTCTACCTAACGAGTCATTGGAAAAAGGTGGTGTTGTAGTGTTACTCGCTCCGCTTGGTGTTTGTATGGTGATTTTGGTTTTGACGGTCATGTTCAGCTTCGTTGTTAACAACGTCCAGTCTTCGCATGGGTTGGGCCCACATCCCTTATTGAGGTGTTGGAATCGAGTCCCGGTCCGATCTCGTTCGATATGTACCAACAACAAGAAAAACATCTTATACTTCGTTCATAGACCATCTAATGCGGCGGCACCGGTGGGGAGGGGGGAGGGGGGATTATAAAAGCAGAGCAGGATGCGCCCATTCTTTCAAGGGACCGTGCAACAAGCTTCCATCTCCTCCTCGGGGATGGAATGCAGGTCAATATATACGGTAAATGCATCGAATAAGGATGTGGCTATGCAGATGTCCGTGATCCTATTTTAAACGAGCATATGTCGTGCTTGAGCCTATCGCTGCAAGCGAGATGGGGGTTTTCCTAGATATTGGTTATAACTTCTATGTTTGTGTAGCAACCTGACCTAGATTAGCATTGTATTCTCGAGGGTTTATTTACTGCTTTTTTCGAGTAGGTGGTGATATTTCGCCGGTTCTAGATCTCAAAAAAAAAAAACTAAGAAATTTGGCTAAGAACTCCCCACAGATGGCGCCAAATTGTTCGATCAAAAAAGTATGAAGTCTTTTTTATCGAACTAATTATTAGTATAGAAGGTAAATCTTAGCATAATTAATCTCAGATCTACATACAAAAGGTTAAAATAAAGGATGAACAATAACATGTAACAATTCTTCATATAATATTCATATATCAGACATAAGAGATGAGCTTACATCTAGGGCAAACTTGTGCCACGATCTTGGGAGCCACGAAAGGGAAGATAGAAAACTGTTGAAGATGAAGAGATTCTTCATCTAGCTCCCCCCATTTTTGGGTTTAGCTACCCCTATTTATATTAACAGCTTTCCCCTTTTTACCCAATGGTCTTTGACCAGTATACTTTCTCACAACTATGCCCTCTATCGTTTGCTCGTTCATTACGTTTGTTCTGTGACGTGGGCTTTTCGACGAGTTGCACCCGGCAATGGCCGAGGTACTTTTGTTATCCCGTCTCGAGAGCAGTACTACAACTTGGTCGACCCTATATCGTTTCTCTTAGGGACGATTAACCCATAGTTAGATTTTGACCCATACAATTACCACTAGCAATTATTGGGGATAAAAGAATCAAGTGCTTGGAAATATAAATTATTCCCACACATGAATAAGTTCTCTTAATGACTTAATTAAGTTAATAAAAATATAAAAGCGTAATTATTTTTTACAAATTCTACGGAGTTTTCAGAAATTAGAATCCGCTCCAAAATTTTGCAAAATATATGAAGTAGGTTTGCGAAAGTGTTTCACAATTTTTTCAATAAATATTTTGTTTTTCAAAAAATATTACATTTTTTATTTTTATTACAACAACATCTTAGTTTTTCAATTTTAGTTTATTGTAGTTAGACGTGGACCGGAGGTAGGAATAAGGATTTGCATAATTTGGCAAATACCAAATTATCGTATCGATACAGAAAATTTGGTATTCGATATTCGATATTTTGGTATTCAGTATGGTATTTGGTTTAAATTTTTTAAAATAATTTGGTATTAGGTATGGTATTTGGTATTTTAAAAAATGAAATATCGAAATACCGATACTGTACCGAAATATGTATTATATTATAAAATATATATTTTATTAATTATAACATAAATATAAGAAATCTAAATTACTTTCCTTTATTTTCTAAGTGCATCAATTAAGTCTAAACAAGTAACAAGATATTTCTCTAAGTTTTCTCTCTCTAGGTTATAGTATTTGCTGGTTTTTGACAACTTTTGCCAACAAATGTTTTTTATTTTGTATTTTTGAGTATTTTGATTAAGAATATTATCGTCTATGACTCCATACACTAGTTAGTATTCAAATTAAATAAATTGAAGTTATTAAACTGAATAAACCGAAATCGAAAAGCAAAAAATCGAACCATATCGAATTTAATTATATATAATCTTGATATAATATTTTACAAAACTAAATACCGAAAATATCGAATCAGTATCTGCATACTATATCGTACGACCAACGAACATCCTAGGGAGAAATGAACGGGAAAAACGGAAAAGAGATTGTCTTGGGACTTTACAACAGTGGGGACTTCCTTTTGGGTTTTGGTGGGGCCCGCCTATATATTCAAACTTCAGTTTTTTCAGCGACTGTGTGAAACCGGCTACCGGCGTTTTTCACGCTTCCGGCTTACCACTTGGCGGCACCTGTTCTGCGGCTCTCCTATTTCCACGTTTGTGTTCACTTAGATTTTTGAATTTAAGTTGTGGTGGAGAGAGAAAGGTGGAGGGAGGAGAATGTGTATTCCCGGGAAAAAGAAAAAGATTACTTAATTAATCTTTCCTGAATTTATACATTGTTTTAAATATTTTATTACAATATTTTATACATCGAACATATTACTTTATATATTTTTTAAGACTATATAGAAGTGTTGTGACTATTAGCGAACTGTCTGCTCGCTCGCTCCCTCACTCGGCGGTAGGCTAGGAACTCACGGTTTTATCTATGTTTCATACTCTAATTATTATATTTTTATTTCATTGTATTTGAATTTAATTATTAATACTTTATACTTATTACGTTTAATATGTTGTGTAGGAAATGATTTCGAGTTAAGAAGCAAGTTTAGAGCTAAAATGGATGAATTGGAGCTTTCAAGTTTGAGTATAAGCCCAAGAAACTAACGATCCGTTTGCATTGACTTATTTTAAGTGTTTTTAGGCCAAAATAACTTTTAAGCCATTTTGTAATATTTGGATAAAGTAAAGAAAGTGCTTTTAAGCTAAAATAACAAAAACAAGCTAAAAAGCCAAAAATTAGAAATCTTAACTTATGGTTGAAAAGCTTTTTTGCTTAAAAACTATTTAAAATAAGCCAATCTATACGGGCTCTAAGTCGGGGTCATGTTCGAGGTCCGACCAAGCCTGGATGTGATAAAAAATTGAGAAGAAAAATTTACTCTGAAAAATTTGCACTACCGCACCGCGGGACGCGGAGTGTGATGATAGGCTATAATTACGTATTTTAGTCGATTATTACACTCTAATTTAATGCACTTTAGCTGAGTTTGTGCTTTAATCGCTAGTGTTTTGCACTAATTGTGTGTTTTATGCCGTGTAGGTGTGATTCCGAGCTATATAGATGTTATGGAATGAATATAAGTGATTTGACGCTTTGAAGTCTGAGTAAAAGCTCAAGGAATTAAGCCGGGATCGTGTTCGGGGGTCAAAGTTGATAGTTGAGAGCAAACGAAGACTCGATGAGGCATATTGTGCACTGTCTAGTAAATTAGATATAACTTTTTTCTCCGAACTCCATTTTGGCTCCATAATATATGGTTGGAAAGATAACGCAAAGGGCTACAACTTTCAAGTTTTGAGTTTTTCCAAATTCCAAACGTAACAGGGTGAAAAGCCGTAATTTCACCGCGACCGCGGC
>MU751186.1:47558-112952 GCA_026770625.1 Nicotiana glauca | reverse complement strand
GACGGTATCCTGGAAGACCCTCGTCGGTATTCTTGTAATATTGCTGTATTTACTCTGTGTTTCTGTTTTATCTTGCAGTATTATATTTCATTGATCTGTCTTATCACTTCGTTGTGTTCATTAGTTTTCTTGAGACTTCGATACTGTTAATCTCTTTCTATTTTATTCTTTTCTGTCTCAGTAGGGCCCTGACCTTTCCTCGTCACTACCCAACCGAGGTTAGGCTTAGCACTTACTGAGTACCGCTCTGGTGTACTCATGCTACTCTTCTGCACACTTTTGTTGTGCGGATCCAGGTACTTCAGACCGAGCGCATTATCGATGATTTTAGAGCTGCGTTAGGAGACTTGAGCTATGCATCTGCCGCGTCCGCAGATCCGAGGAGTCTCCGTCTACTCCTCCTCATAGATAGTAGTTTCATTTCATTTGTTTCGGTTGTATAGATATTTCTGGATGATAGAGCCATAGTTTATGTCCTTTAGCCTGTGTTGCCAGTGAGTTTCCGGGTCTTGGAGGTCGTTTCAGTGTTTTGGGTTGAATTGTATGTGCCAGGCGGCACTTATTACATTTTTCTTATATTATTCAGTATTAGTCTTATTGCTTTCATAAAGGTGGTTAAAATTCCGCAATGTGTTAGGCTTACCTAGTCGCGAAGACTGGGTGCCGTCATGACAGGTTCACGATTGGTGAACTAGGGTCGTGACACTTATTAAGAGTTTGCAAAATTTATAAAAATTGTGAAGCAAAAATTGGACTATTCAGAATTTAAAGCCCATGAATTCATAATGGGTTCTTCGATTATTTTAGAGAAAACTATCCTCTATAGCCCCTCAAAATTTTAATAGCCCATGTTTTTATCCACACACAAAAAGTGGCATTTCAGCCCAATTTATTTGCAACTTATATATAGCCATTATCTATTTTCAATGCATTTATCTTCCCAAGACAACATTTAATCCTAGCCTTTTTATCTTTATTTCATTCTATCCAATGCACACATTTTTATCTTTCTTTCATTCTATCCAATGCACAGATTTTTTCCCATTACCATTTTCATTCCTATCCTTTTTCTCTATGTCTTCTTCGTCTTCCTTTTATATATTTTAGTTATTTTTTTCATTTTCCTTCCCTTCTCTATCTCCCATTTAAGATCTATATTTTTTCTCCTTATTTTTTTGGCTTCTCACCGGAAAAAATTATTTGAGTACCTAGAAAAATTTACTCAATTACGATGCATGATACAAGAGTGACAACAAAAGTCGTGGGGGTTTTCTAGTGAAGCTTTTTCCTCCTCCTCCTCCTCATCCTTCTTCTTCGGTCATAATAGTATTTTGTGAGTGAAGAACTTTTACACTGAGTATCGATGGTGGGTCTAGATTTAATAGGGTAATTGGATGATACTTATATTTCGCTTTATATAAATATTATATATATTTATATATATAGTGATACAATGTATTAAATCTTTTATATACAGACTGTATAAATTTTGTATATAAGTGTATCTTGTATTTTTCAGTGTATATTATAAAAGTTATATATAAAATATTATAAAATGTATAAAAATAGTATATGTACTATTACAATTTTGTATATAAGTGTATCTTGTATTTTTCAGTATATTTTGTATATTTTTTGTGTAGCGACAGTCTGTTTTGTAAATTGACAGTCTACCATGTATAGTGACAGTCTATTTTATATATTTTTTGTATAGTAACAGTCAAATTTAATATATATGTTTTGTATCATAACAGTAAATTTTGTATATAAGTGTACAACATGCTTAATGATGGAACTAAATTAAATACAAACAAGAGGCAAACAGGAATGGCAGAAACAGCAAGGAAACACATTGTTGTTGATGCTGAAAATTATACATACCAGTTCAAAGAAGCAAAATCAAGTAAAGAAAGGTAGCAGGACTTCGAAATATAGCTTTGGCTTTCAGCCAACTATACAGGCCACAATACAAGTAGTATAGCAAGAGAGTGTTTGAGTGTAAGTGTGAGTTCAGAACTAGAAGTATTCTTGTGTGTGATAATGAAAGAGCAAGGTACTTATAGTTTGAAAATAGGTAGAAAATAAGGTAAAAATCATAGTTTAGCAGTAATTATGGAACTATATACTAATTAAAATCAAATCATTATAAGTACTTCCTTTAATTAAGGAGTTAAATTAAACGGTAACATGCAAATACTAAATAAGGAAATAAATCACATAAGGCTGAATATAACCAATAAGGAAATATTTTCAGCATAGTACAAGTACACAATATGTAATAGAGACTAGGTTCATCAGATTCTAATCAAGGGAATGTTGGTAAGAATCAAGTACCAATGTAACCAAGGTAAGGAATTAATCAAATTGAGTAGAAAAGGCAGGGATCGAAGGTTCAAAGGAAAGTGTTTAAATTAGATCATGAAACAGGGGAGATCAGTAAGGCGAAACAAGGAATGAATCAATTACTTAACATACGAGAGCAATCAGAATTTCACAAGGAATGGTTTGAAATCAATCAAAAATTGAAGGTCATTTAAGAGGGGAATTTGGCATATAAATACAGTGCATAAACATTAGGCATGCGAGGCCAAACTATGGCAAAGATAAGCATTGTGCAATAACAATCATATAGTCCGTAGGCAGTGAATTATCGAAACATGGTAGTCACGTAGGTAAATTTCATTAACTTAGTAATAGAGAAAGGAGAGAGTATCGGAAGCATGCAATGGGTCAAGTAAAGGCCCTTCTGAAAAAGATAATCGAGTTTCAATGATTGCAAGAAACCAAATCACATAAAGAAATAGATGCTGAAACCAAAGGATTTCAAATCCAGTCGAGCAACTTCAAACAGATAAAGCAACTTCATAATCGTGAATAGGCCCTAAAGAAATTGGGGTTTTAGAAACCAATCGAATTCAAAGATGATGAACAAGTAAATCATACAACAAATAGTCTCAGAACTCGAATGAACCCAAAATTAGGGTTTTCAACATCGATCGAGTCTGGAGATGGAACACAAGTAAATCAAACAAATGCTAACAAAAATAGATTCAGAAACCTCAAAAGAAATTAAGGCCCTTAACATGAAAATTCAAGTAGAAGAATGACATAAGGAAACACAACTCAAATAACTTAATAGAAAACCTAATCGGAGAAGATAAGGGTTTTTGAAGGTAGAGTTTTAAAATAAACTTTGAGAAAAATGTTTAGAGGTTTAGAGCAAGCACATGTCTGAAATAGACCTAAAGAAATCGGAAGAACCTTAAAGGTTAGGGTTTCAGAAGAACCCCAAATAGTGAGAAAGGCTTTGAAAACCATCGATCTAAGCAGGAGATTCAAGAGTCAGACTCAAATAGCTATGGCTGGCCGGAGCAAGGTCAAAGATGACTGGAGACAGTCATAAAACTGAAATCGACCAAGCTCTGGACCAAGCTTTTCCAGGATCTAGCCTTGAAACCATGATAATCGGGCATGTAGAAGCCATAGGATGTGGATACAAGCCTCTGATGACCTTGGAAGCCATTGATTTGAGAGATTTTAGGGTTGTACCTGAGGGTGGCAGCTAGGGTTTGAGAGAGGATTGAGAGAGACAGGGGATTCAGAGGCGGCGGAGCGTGAATAATGAAAGGATTTGGAGGTCTTTTGGGGCTTAATTAGGAAAGGGCCAACCGTTGATCTAAATGATCAAAGGTCAGGATTAAAAGGGTTAGGTAGGGGATCCGAGTAGGTTATTTAGATGTGTTATTGTCACGCTCCGAATTCGAGGGACATGACCGGCGCTCGATCGAGCAGCCCCAGTTAAGCGGATCTGGGTGCCTCTCCTACCCCACGTGTTACCCCGTATTTTTCATTATTTATTAGTTAAGAGAAATAACTATTTACAATCAAACACCTTTTCATTACAAAACATACATATGGTACATAATTCTTAGCGTGGTTTACACTTTACATAGCCCAACGTGCAAGGTACATATTACATAAGTTCATGACCCACATTTCCTGTCTACGGAGCCTCTAAACATGAAAAAGGGACAATAACGTACTTGCCGGTAACAAGACTTCGGCTTACCTTATACAAATATCAAAATAAGAACCCAAAATAGAAGCGGCATGAGCCACGCCGGGCCCCGAAAGGAAAGGGGCTCACCGATTCAGCTGACGGGAAGGGATGAAGAGTTATGGTTGGTGGACTGGTGTACCTGATATGGATCCACCTACAATCATAACACGAATGTAGTGTCCCCGACAAATGGGACGTCAGTACACTTGAATTGTACTGGTATGTATGAACAAACTTGCTCCATGTAAACTCAAGCCATATACAAGTAGGTAACAGTAATAGAAACAACAATCAAGTGAACAAGAAAGGAACAATCAAGCCAAACAAGTTTTCAATCTCTCCTGTTTTCCACCTTCCACCATTCCACACCAATGATTCACAATTTACTCAAATGTTTATTTCAATAGAGATTTCGATCACTTTTCCACCCTTATTACCTCGTCCACCCTTATTACCTCGGCCACCCTTATCACCATAACCCACACATTATAACTTCGTGTTGCGGCGCACAACACGATCCCACCGTATAGTCACAATTCACAAACAACACAACAACAATCAACAATTCACAAGGATTAACAACAATAGTTCTTAAGAAATAACAACAACAATTTACAAGTATTTCCATAACCATCAATACTATTTTCCTTCATATCCAACAAATCACATGTGCATTACATTACAACGACAATTGCCCACACTAAGCCATAGATATGGTTATCACAGTTATTACAGTTGCATCATTCACAATTTTCTTCCATCATTTGTTTCTCAACTCTTACCACATAACACTTTCACAATCACGCATTTAGTTTATTGCCAGTTACTTGCACCATTATATCGGGAGACTTAACCACAACACTCAATCAAACCAATCCCAAGAATTCCACAATCACAATCATACAAATCACAATAATTTTCATGAATAAGCCACGTAGATATCATATACTAAACATTCGTACACCAAGCAGGGCGATTCTACAAGGATCAAGATTAGCCATACATACCTGGAGCTGAGTTCCTTTCCAATTTCTACTTCTGATTCACCAAAAATCTAGACACGCATGAATGATTTTACCCATTATTTTCAAGGACCAATGCATGAGACTCTCCCCCTTAGTTTAAACTAGAAATTCAATGAGAAGGGTTAGGGATTTTACCTGTAAGAAAAGGGGTATGAAGATAAGCTTGAAATTTCCCGGCGCGGATGGTTTTGAAAAATCAAATTTTGGAGAAGATGACTTTCTCTCTCAAGACCCTCTCTTCCTCTCTCTTATTTTATTCAGAAAGATCCTTAAAATGAGGGGTTGGGGTGCTTTATTAAAAAGGGGTTGGGTTTTAAAATTTAGAAAAAATAGGAGCCCGAGCAAGATCTGCGGTCGCATTCTGCGATCGTAGAATTGAAACGCGGTCCGTAGATTGGACCGCAGAAATGCACCCAAAACTCTGAAGGGTCTGTTTGGGTCTGCGACAAGAATGCGGTCCGCATTCCTATTATGCGGTCGCATTTTGCACCGCAGAATTGACCTCCACAAATCCTTGAGGAATTTATGCGACGATTATGTGGTCCGTATATTGATTATGCGATCGCAAATAGGACCGCATTTCCAACATCAATTTTTGGCAATCTTCTGCTTCACTCTGCGGCAAAAATGCAGTCCGCATAGCTGATCTGCGACCGCATAATGGAAATTTTCTGGAAAATTGATTCTTTTGATTTTTAAGTGCAAAATCAGTAAAAATGGTCCGAACCGCGACGAGCAAGCTTGCCGCAAAGAATTCTACATATTCTTAACACATATTCGGACCTTGACACTATGCGCTACTAGGTCTTGGGCACAAGATTTTATGGGGCCTTACATCCTCCCCCACTTAAAATCATTCGTCCTCGAATGCAGACTCTCAAAATTTTTGTTAACTCCCATATATTTAGAAAAATTTCGCCAGAGTTTCCTTTGTATTATGGACATATCTACCTAACAGAGGGCCCCCGAAAACACAAATTCCAAACACCATAACAGGATTACAACCATCCCTACAACTGTCATACAATTTCCTACCTTAACAATTGCACACATTTGATCACTTGATACGTTTTTCTAATGAATCAGTTATCTCAATGAGTTTCACATAATCTAACCATTTCAACATGCTACATGCATACAAGTAATTTGTTACCAACTTATACAACCATTAATTGATTACTTATCACAAGAGTCTTTGTCAAACTTTCATTTACCAAAGAGATGTTCACATGACTTAAAACAATCACAACACCTACAAGGCTTGCACAACTAGAGGAACTTCACTAGTATTAGGAAGGAAACAAATCAAAAACAATGATAGTTGTTTTAGAGATAGAAAGGTCACATAATTTCTTCTAAACTTGATCAAACAGATGGAGATATTTCCCTTTCATTTCCTTCCCTGCTTCCCAAGTGGCTTCTTCGACTTGTTGATTTTGCCACAACACTTTAACTGAAGCAATCTCCTTGTTTCGCAATTTACGGACTTGTCTATCAAGGATAGCAATAAGAATTTCTTCATATGATAACTCTTCCGTAACCTTGATGTCTTCTACTGGCGCGATGGTGGACGGATCTCCAACCACTTTTCTTAACATAGACACATGGAACACAAAATGCACGAGGGACATTTCGGGGGCAACTCCAGCTTATAAGCAACTTGCTATCCGTTGAGAGATCCAATACGGTTCGACATACCTAGGACTCAACTTTCCTTTCTTCCCAAATCGTATGACTCCCTTCATAGGAGACAACCTCAAGAATACCCAATCATCAACTTGGAATTCGAACTCTCTACGACGAATGTCCGCATAGGATTTCTAGCGACTCTGAGCAGTTCTCATCCTTTCATGAATGACTTTAACTTTCTCCATAGCCTGGTGCACGAGATCCGGTCCTATCAATTCTGCTTCACCTACTTTAAACCACCCAATCAGAGACCTACACCTTCTTCCGTACAATGCCTCAAATGGGGTCATCTGAATGCTAGCATGAAAGCTGTTATTGTAAGCAAATTCTATAAGGGGCAGGTGATCATCCCAATTACCTTTGAAGTCCAAGACACAAGCCTGCAACATATCTTCAAGCGTCTGAATAGTCCGCTCTGCTCGACCATCGGTCTGCGGATGGAAAGCCGTGCTAAAATTCACCTGGGTACCCAAACCTTGCTGAAATTTCTTCCAAAAATTAGCTGTGAACTGAGCCCCTCGATCCGAAATAATAGAGAGCAGAGTACCATGAAGCTTCACTATTTCCTTGATGTACAACCGAGCATATTGTTCTGTAGTATCGGTGTACTTGACTGGCAAGAAGTGAGCTGATTTGGTGAGTTGATCCACTATCACCCAAATTGAGTCAAACTTTCGCTGAGTGCAAGGTAATCCTACCACGAAATCCATGTTGATCATCTCCCACTTCCACATTGGTATTTCCATAAGCTGTGTTAACCCTCCAGGCCGCTGATGCTCGGCTTTTACTTGCTGACAATTTGGAAATTTAGATACAAAGTTAGCCACAACCCTCTTGATACCGTTCCACCAATAAATTTCCTTGAGATCGTGATACATTTTTGTAGAACCCGGGTGCACCGAATACCTAGAATGATGAACCTCCGCCATTACTCTCTCCCGAAGGTTATCCATATCTGGAACACATAGACTTCCTTTACATCATAGCATATCATCATTTCCGTCAAGTGAAAATGCCGAAGTTTTGTTATTCAGAACTGCCTCCTTCATTCGTGCTAATGCTAGATCGATGAACTATTTTTCCTTGACTTCGGTTACAAGCGATGATTCTGCTCTATTACGCACCATAATTTCCTCCTCATTTGGGGTCGAAATGCAAACCCCAAGACTGGCCAACTGATAGGCTTCCCGAGCTAGGAGCCTCTGATCCGCCCCCAAGTGAGCCAAACTACCTATGGATTTTCGACTGAGGGCGTCGGCCACAACATTCGCCTTTCCTGGATAGTATAAGATGTTCATATCATAATATTTAAGCAATTCTAACCACCACCGCTGCCTCAAATTTAACTCCTTCTGTTTGAACAAATATTGGAGAGGCTTATGGTCTGAGAACACATCCACATGGACCCCATAAAGATAGTGCCGCCATATTTTCAAGGCAAATACAACTGCTGCAAGCACCAAATCATGCGTCGGGTAACTCTTCTCGTGATTCTTGAGTTGTCTTGAAGCATACGCTATAACCTTCCCATGCTGCATCAATACACACCCCAATCCGACCATGGAATCATCGCAATAGACCACAAATTCTTTTGTTCCTTCCGGCAAGGCCAATATCGGTGCCGAGGTTAACCTTAACTTCAATTCCTGAAAATTTTTCTCACAAGCATCGGACCATTGGAACTTAACTGCTTTCGGCGTCAATTTAATCAATGGGGAGGCGAGGGTAGAGAATCACTCCACAAACCTCCGATAGTACCCGGCTAAACCCAAGAAGCTACGAACCTCCATCGGGGTCGTGGGTCTAGGCCCATCCTTCACCGCTGCAATCTTCTGGGGGTCCACCTGAATCCCTTCACTGGAAACAACATGACCCAGAAAAGTGACGGACTCCAACCAAAATCCACATTTTGAGAATTTACCATACAACTGGTGCTGATGAAGAGTCTGCAAAACTGCCCTGAGATGATAGGCATGATCCTCCCGGCTTCGTGAATAAACAAGGATGTCGTCCATGAAAGTAATCATGAAGGAGTCTAGAAATGGCTTAAAGACCCGATTCATAAGATCCATAAAAGCTGCCAGGGCTTTGGTTAGCCCAAAAGACATGGCCAAGAATTCAAAGTGACCATAGCAAGTTCTGAAAGCGGCTTGGGAATATCCTGGTTCCTAATCTTTAGTTGGTGATATCCTGACCGTAGATCAATTTTGGAGAAGAAACTTGCACCTTGCAATTGGTCGAACAAATCATCTATCCGAGGCAAATGATACGTATTTTTTATGGTGACTTTGTTGAGATTCCGATAATCAATACACATCCGAAGCGACCCATCCTTCTTTCTGACAAAGAGAACCGGAGCAGCCCACGGCGACACACTCGGTCGTATAAACCCCTTCTCTAATAAATCCTTCAGCTGCTCCTTTAACTCTCTTAACTCTGCTGGCGCCATCCTGTATGGAGGAATAGATATTGGCTGAGTATCTGGCAATTCATCAATCCTGAAATCAATATCCCTATCTAGTGGAATTCCTGGAAGCTCATCTGAAGAATTCTACACATTCCTAACACATATTCGGACCTTGGCACTACGAGCTACTAGGTTTTGGGCACAACATTTTACGGGGCCTTACAGTTATGGGTCGGTTTAAAGGGGAATTGGGTCCTGGTAATTGGGCCTCATATTGGGTTCAATTGGGGTGCCAAATCAAGTTAAATTTAAATGAAAAATGGGCTAACATTTAAATAGCCACTTTTCCCTGTTTGATTTATAAAAATAACAAAATAACTTTTGGAATAAATTAAATGTACTAAAATGATTAATAGTACATAATTATCAAATTAAAAATACTGGGCTTAATTTTTATAGATATAAACGTAATTAAATCTAAAAGAGGCTAATATTTGCAATTATATGCAATTTAGCTTTGAAAATACTAAATAAATTTATAAAAATATGTAAAAATTATCTTAGCTATATTTTAGCATAAATACGAGAATCCATTGAATGCATCACCAAAAATGACAATTTTGAGAATAATTATTGGGTTTTTTTTGAATAAAATAGGGCAATAAATTGATTAAAGTTTTTTAAAAAATTAAGAAAAAATGGTAAAATATTTGGACATACTTATATATGCACACATATGCTATTTTGAAAGTATTTTGTACGTTAAAAAATATATAGGAAAAAATTGGGTATCAATAGTTGCCCCTCTTTACCCGCGAAGGATGAAAGAGTTGCAGGTAAAGATATGATGGCCAATTTTGACCGAAAGAAATGGTTTGAAGAAGATTTAGGCCATACCTTGGCTTCTGAGCTACCTACATATCCCTGGTTTTGCAGGAATCCGTCTATATGTAGTTCAGGATCCGTCGACGGAGTATGCCGATGGAGACCTTTCAAGAAAGGACGTAATATCTAAGGTCGGGTGCGTGGCATGTTTAGGTTTGATATGGTTGTGGGGACTGGTGCGGGATCGCTCCTGCCGAGATGGGCTTTGCTCATTGGCTTACCTGCAAATAAGCAATACAAGCATATATAGTGCGTAAATTTAAACATGATACAAATTCCCGTCGGACCATGAAGGTTGTCTTTGGATGGTTAGAATGACCATCTTAAACCATGATGTCCCGGGCCATGAAGTGTATAATAGAGGATTTGCAGGCCATAAAGTGTATAATAGAGGATTTGCAGGCCATGAAAAGATGCTCTCGGGCTATGAGGATGATGCCTCCGAACCATGACACCTTTGAATAATGAGATGCAAAAGATTAAAAGGGATTCTTAGGCCATGGCATGGTGTTCTCAGGCTATGCAAATGGTGCCTCTGAACAATGACGCCTTTGGATAATTTGGCGATCTTTCAACCCATGAGATGCAGTATTTGGCGATCTTTCAACCCATGAGATGTAGTAGGTGGCGATCTTTCAACCCATGAGATGCAGTATTTGGCGATCTTTCAGCCCATGAGATACAATAGGTGGCTATCTTTCAGCCATGCAAATGTAGATATGGTGGAGATCTTTCAGTCATGCAAATGTAAATTAGTCGGCGATCTTTCAGCCTATGCAAATGTAGAGGTGGCGATCTTTCAGCCATGCAAATACAAATAAGTCGGCGATCTTTCAGCCATGCAAATGTAGATAAGGCGGCAATCTTTCAGCCATGTAGATGCAGATGGAGACAGCGTTTAGTATCAGAAGGTAGGATGGTAGCCTTATGCAATGTAAAAAAATTTAGATGGAGACAGCGTTTAGTCTCGGAAGGCAGAATGGTAGCCTTATGCAATGCAAAAAATGTAGATGGAGGTAGAGCTTAAACTCAGAAGGCAGAATGGTAGTCTTATGCAATGCAAAAAAATGCAGATAGAGATAGCGCTTAGTCTCGAAAGGTAGAATGGTAGCCTTATGCAATACAAAAAAATGCAGATGGAGACAGCGTTTAGTCTCGGAAGGCAGAATGGTATCCTTATACAATGTAAAAAAATTCAGATGGAGACAGCGTTTAGTCTCAGAAGGCAGAATGGTAGCCTTATGCAATGCAGAAAATGCAGATGGAGGTAGAGCTTAAAATCGGAAGGCAGAATGGTAGTCTTATGCAATGCAAAAAAATATAGATAGAGACAGCGCTTAGTCTCGGAAGGCAGAATGGTAGCCTTATGCAATGCAAAAAAATGCAGATGGAGACAGCGTTTAGTCTCGGAAGGAAGAATGGTATCCTTATGCAATGTAGAAAATGTAGATGGAGGTAGAGCTTAAACTCGAAAGGCAGAATGGTAGCCTTATGCAATGCAAAAAAATGCAGATAGAGACAACGGTTAGTCTCGGAAGGCAGAATGGTAGCCTTATGCAATGCAGAAAATGTAGATGGAGACAACATTTAGTTTCAGAAGGTAGAATGGTAGCCTTATACAAGAAATAAAGGGGAAAATGGTGATAGAGTTTTCTTAGCTGATAGCAGATTGTGGTATCCTAACTGTTGGGGACGTCGTGACATACGAAATGCCACTGGTGCCTATGGATAACAAATGTTGGTAAGTGCAACAGTTTTGAGAGTTGTATTCCTGAACAATGTTTGTCTCGTGAGTGTATAGTATGTCAGTTGCTTTTGCAATCCAAGTGCCTGCATCCAAAGAAAAATCGTGAGTTTTGTAGAGGGGGGAGGTCAGTTCACGTCCCCGCTGGCTTTGCTTGACCTGTTCGCCTTTGATCTAATGATATGGTATGTATTATTGGGGGTAGCGTTGCTAAACAAGGCAATTTCGATAATAAACATGCATGAATTTGTAAAAATATCACATAAGTATACAATTAAGAAACAACTTTTAGATGAACCGACGACTATGACGTGGCTCAAGACATTGCGACCTCCCTTGCTATGGAATTTTAAGGGTCCTCCTCAAAATTCTACCCCAATTTAATGGGTTGATGCTTCTGACGGTTGCTTGCTATAGTTGGCTGAAATTACTTTGAAATTTTGAGGGTCCTCCTCAAAATTGTACAACAATTTCCAATTACGGGGGGAAATAAAATTTTTATTAAATTGTGACCGAACCGATAGGGCTGCCTACATATCCCCTCTTAAATGGGAATTAGGTCAGACGTACTTCAATATACATCATATAGGAAAACATAAAGATTACACGTAGTAACGCTTAACTGCATATGAATTGATTGGTTTTGGCCAAACTTCTCCGTCCATTTCTGCAAGTATGAGGGCTCCTCCTATTAGAACCCGGTGAACCATGTACGGACCTTGCCAGTTGGGAGAGAATTTCCCTTTGGCTTCATCTTGATGCGGGAAAATTTTCTTTAACACTAGCTGTCCCGGTGTGAACTATATAGGCTTGACTCTTTTGTTGAAGGCTCTGGACATTCTGTTATGATAAAGCTGACCATGGAAAACTGTATTCATTCTCTTTCCATCTATAAGAGCCAATTTCTCGTAACGACTTCTCACCCATTCTGGGTCGTCGAGCTCAACTTCTTATATGATCCTTAAGGAAGGAATTCCTACTTCGTCGGTAATGACGACTTCTGTTCCATAAACCAGCATATAGGGGGTTTCCCCAGTTGATGTGTGGACTGTGGTGCGATATCCTAACATAGAGAATGATAGCTTTTTGCGCCATTGGTTATGCTTCTCAATCATCTTTCTCAATATCTTCTTGATGTTCTTGTTGGCGGCTTCCACAGCTTCGTTCATTTGAGGCCTATAGGATGTAGA
This sequence comes from Nicotiana glauca, assembly GCA_026770625.1. Lineage (NCBI taxonomy): Eukaryota > Viridiplantae > Streptophyta > Magnoliopsida > Solanales > Solanaceae > Nicotiana > Nicotiana glauca. The sequence goes on along the minus strand of MU751186.1, from coordinate 99,952 downwards.
ATTCTTGTGTCTGATCTTGAAGGTTTCACACATAGCTTTCATTAAGTCAGTGTTGAGGTTGGAGCCGTTGTTAGTAATGATTGATTCTAGAATCTCGAATCAACAAGCGATACGGTCGCGGACAAAGTCTGCCACAACTTTCTTAGTTACTGCTCTATAAGATGCTGCTTCAACCCATTTGGTGAAATAGTCGATTTCTAAAAGGATAAATCTGTGTCCGTTGGAAGCGGCGGGCTCGATGGGTCCAATAACGTCCATCCCCAAGCGGCAAACAGCCACGATGAACTCGTTGCATTAAGCTTATTTGGAGGTACATTTATCATGTCTATATGTATCTGACGACACTGGCATTTTCGAACATACTGGATGCAATCCGTCTCCATAGTCATCGAAAAGTAACAAGCTCAGAGTATCTTCTTTGCCAAGGCAAAACCGTTCATATGTGGACAACAGGTCCCAGCGTGGATTTCCTCTAGTAGCTTCGATGCTTCCTATACGTTGACACACCTTAGTAGTCCCAGATCAGGAGTCCTCCTATATAGGATTCCTCCATTGTGAAAGAAATTGTTGGAAAACCTCCGAAGTGTGCGCTTTCAAGTAGGATTTGCAAGTCCTTGGTATTCTCCTTTTGCCAAATATTCCCTGATATCATGAAACCAAGGGTTTTCGTCTGCTCCTTCTTTGACATGGGCATAGTAAGCTGGATGATTATGAATTTTCACCGGTATGGGGTCAATGAAGTTCTTATCGGGAAGTTGTATCATGGATGATAGGGTAGCCAATGCATCAACGAATTCATTCTGGATTCTGGGAACATATCAGAATTCTGTCTTTGTGAACCTCTTCCTCAACTCCTGTACATGATGCAGATACGGGAGTATCTTAGAGTTCTTGGTTGCCCATTCTTCTCGGACCTGATATATGAGTAAGTCTGAATCTCAAAATACTAGCAACTCTTGTATGTTCATGTCGATGGCCATTTTGAGCCTTAAGATGCAGGCTTCATATTCGGCCATGTTGTTGGTGCATGGGAACCTGAGCTTAGCAGACATCGAATAATGCTGACCAGTTTCTGATACTACAACTGCTCCTATGCCAACTCCCTTGAACTTTGCTGCTCCATCGAAAAACATTCTCCAACCATCATAGGATTCCGCAATGTCTTCTCTTATGAATGATACCTCTTCGTCCGGAAAATACATTTTCAGGGGTTCCTATTCTCCATCTACGGGATTTTTCGCAAGGTGATCCTCTAGTGCATGTCCCTTGATTGCTTTCTGAGTTACGTAGACAATGTCAAATTCATTTAACAGGATTTGCCACTTGGCCAGCTTGCCAGTCGGCATGGGCTTCTGAAAAATGTACTTTAGATGATCCATCCTTGATATGAGGTATGTAGTATAGGCACAGAAGTAATGCCTCCACTTCTGGGCCACCCAAGTCATAGCACAACAGGTACGCTCTAACAAAGAATACCGGGCCTCATACAGAGTGAACTTCTTGCTGAGATAGTAAATGGCCTGCTCTTTCCTCCCTGTTTCATCATGCTACCCCAGGACGCAACCGAAGGCACCATTGAGTATCGCTATGTAGAGTAGTAGAGGTCTTCCTAGCTGGGGCGGGACCAAGACTGGTGGTGTTGATAGGTATTCCTTGATTCTATTAAAATCTTTCTAGCAATCATCAGTCCATTTAGTGGCGGCATCCTTCTTTAACATCTTGAAGATTGGCTCACAGATGATCGTAGACTATGCTATAAAACGACTGATATAGTTAAGTCTTCCCAAGAAACTCATCACGTCCTTCTTTTTCTTTGGCAGTGGAAGTTCTTGAATGTCCTTGAACTTTGATGGATCCAATTCTGTTCCCCGGTGGCTCACAATAAACCAAAGTAATTTTCCAGCAAGGACCCCAAATGCACACTTCGCGGGATTCAGTTTCAGGTTGTACCTTCTCAATCTATTGAAAACTTTCCTCAAGTCTTCCATGTGATCAGTGGCCTTTTTGGACTTGATGATAATGTCATCAACGTACATCTCAATATCCTTGTGTATCGTATAATGAAAAATGGTAGTCATGGCCCTAATATAGGTGGCCCCTGCATTCTTAAGGCCAAACGACATCATCTTGTAGAAGTACATTCCCCACGGCGTAATGGAAGCCATTTTCTCAGAATTTCTTCATCCATCCAGATCTGATGATAACCAGCGAAACAATCCACAAATGATTGCAATTCATGCTTGGCGCAGTTGTCGATCAAGAGGTGTGCTCCTCTACTTACAGCCTGTATGGAAGGGCCTTCCTCCCCCTTCTCCTCGATAACAACATAACAATCCATATCATCGTCTTCTAGGAACAAATTCTTCACCGCTGCCAGCGTGCCATGGTGGCGACCAATTGTTGAATTCTTCCTAGGTATACTCATATCCCAGATCGAAAGTGGTGCCATGTTTCTTGAGTTTTATAGGCTTAGTGATTCCCTGGAGGTTCTTGCCAAGCCCCTTGCTCGGTTCATACCTACTCCAGTTCAATATACTCTCGATTTTGTTGTCCTACCATTTGTCTTTGTCAATAGCATTGACTCGCTCGATGTGGTGATAGGTCTCCCCACCTAACTTTCTTCTGCCTCCGATTGCCAGAATGGTTTGGTGATTGTATATCGGATTGCTACAGTCGCCATGAATGATCGCCTCCTGGTGATTTCACTCAAAATTCAATGCCTGATGTAGTGTTAATGTCGCGGCCCCAGCAGCATGAATCCACATTCTTCCTAATAAAATATTGTAAGATGCCGGAATGTGTATCACTTGAAAATCAACGTCGAACCAAGTAGGCCTCATTTTTAAACACAGACTAATTTCCCTAATGGTGGACCTTTGGGAGCCATCGAAAGCTTTCACATTGATGGCCCCGTCCTTTATCTCATGCAGTCCCTTACCTAGCATCCTAAGTGTTACCAACGGACAAATGTTGAGGCTGGACCCTCCTTCAATCAGGATTCTGGTGATAAAATATTCGCATTGCATGGTGATGTGCAATGCCTTGTTTTGACCCAACCCTTCTGGTGGCAGCTCATCTTCATGAAAAGTGATCTTGTGACTTTCTACCATGTTAGACATTTCTCCGCCGGTGATGTTGCTTGGCACATATGCTTCACTCATCACCCTTAACAGGCCATTCTTGTGTGCATCGGAATTTTGTAGCAAAGCAAGGATAGAAATTGGCAGAGTGTTTTATTTAGCTGATCGGTGGCCGAGTATTTCCTTAGCCTATATCTTTCTCCAAAGATCATCTGGCCCAGTCTTGGTGATGGGCGGCCAGTTAGAGGCCTTCTTGCTTGACTCAGCCAGATGTTCCGGGGTATAAACTCTACCATTTCTCATCATACCCTATGCCGCAAAAGCCTCTCCGAACCTTGCCTTTATTTCTTGCCTCGGCTGTGTAATCCCATGGTATAGCCATTGTATGGAATGGTGTCATGATCGACATCGCTACTGGAATCGGCATGGCTATCTTTACTCTGAACGAAGCACGTACGTTGGGCGGTAAAACTACAACTTAGAATGGTGTAGGTGCATTTGCTGGAGACACGAATTCTACCTCAATTGGCACTGGTGTCTTTGCAGAGGATGTTGCTCCAAACATAAGTGGCACGGACATATTTACCTCGGCGTCCCCAGAGGGCTGAATCTGGACTACAATCGGATTAAGGGTGACTATTGGTTTCTTTGGGTCGTCCCTTTGTGTGATCAAAGCGATCGATCCCTCGGGATCCCAATCATCCTTTATTTCGATCATGTGAATGCCTCCACCCTTGTGGTCCGACATAGGGTTATTACGAACATTTGGAGTAGGCTCATTTGCCACAATAATCTTGTTATCAATTAAAGTCTGGATCTTGTCTTTCAGAGAACGACATTCGTCAATGGTGTGTCCTTTCATGGCGGAATGGTATGCACATGATCTATTTGGATTAACCCACTAAGAAGGGTTCTTAGGAGTTGCAGTAGGGATAGGGGTAACATAACCAGCAGCTTTGAGTCTTTCATACAACTGGTCAATAGGTTCAGCAATAGCCGTATATTGTTTCGGAGGCCTTCGGTCAAAGTTTGGTCGAGGTCTAGGGAGGTTTTGGCGTGCATGGGATTTATAGTGGGATGGTTGAGTATTGTAGGCTTGATAAACATGTGCGAGTTGGGAATATTTGGGCGAAGTAGGCTGATATGTGGGAGGTGATTGATAAGTGGGTGGTGGAGTTTGGTAAGAGGGTGAGGGTGCTTGGTAGATTAGAGTAAGCTGATATGTGAGTGGAGGCATTGGGCAGGCTTGGTATTTGATGGGAGATTTGGTTCTCTGTGCCACCATTACGGCTCCTACGTCCCTTTTCTTGGACACACCTCCTGACTATAAGGCCTTATTTGTAGCTTGCAAGGCCTCGAAGTTCGTAACCATACCATTTTTTATGCCCTCTTCGATCCTTTCTCCCAGCTTGACAATGTCAGAAAAATTTGTGGCCCTCAATCATCATCAGCCTTTCATAATACTGTGGGTCTTGAGCCTGGATGAATAATTTGTTCATTTGTTCTTCTTCTAAGGCAGGTCTAACCTTAGCAACCTCGAACCTCTAGTGAGTAGCATAATCGCGGAATGTTTTTGTGGGCTTCTTCTTTAGATTTTGAATATAGAACATATCCTGTGCATTCTCCGTGTTCAACCTGAATCTGTCCATAAAGTCGGATGCCATGGGTACCCAGTTCGACCACTTCTTTGGATCTTGGCTAATGTACCAAGACAAAGCATCTACTTTCAAGCTCCTCATGAAAAGCTTTATGCGGATTTTCTCGTCTCTTCCTACTCTAACCAGCTTGTCACAGGACGTTCTCAAATGGACTCTTGGGTCCCCTGTACAATCAAACATATCTTACTTAGGAGGTTTGTACCCCTCGGGCAGTTCGACATCGGGCTGTATGCAAAGATCTTCGTAGTTTAGCCCTTAATTCCCTTACTTCCTTCAGTGCCTTGAATTCGGCTAGTCAATTTCTTGAGTTCTTCGTCCAGGTTTCTGATGAGCAAGTCTTTATCATCAGACTTAAGTGTGCTTGAGACGGGCTAGGTGGAGTGTGTCATAGTCTCCACGTAGATGGGGGTATTATGGTGGACGTGGAAGTGGTCATTTGTGGAGTTCTGGAGTTCTAGGATGAGTAGTGGGGTGTTATTTGAGGTATGGCAGGTGTTGCAGTGGTGGTGAGGATTGGGATGGATCGGTTTCTTTGGGATGTTCTGTGGAGATATAGGGTTCTGAGCATTTGGGAAATTGATATCTGGAGTAGTTAGGGAAAATGACAGATTTGCCAGATTCCGATTCTAATCAAGTTCTTCTTTGAATTTCAGCAGCTTTTGTTCGAGTTGGGATGCATTTTCTTTGGAATCCTAAGTAACATGACCACGAGTGACCTCTACCCGTTCAGTTGAGTTTTCCTTTCTGGTGTTGTTCAAATCTTCCATCTTCCCTTTGTTCTTGTTTTTGACAGGACTAAGAGGAGGAGTGGATGGAGGGCCCCTGGATCTCGTGGAATAAGATGATGTTGCCAGAGTGCACAAACTAACCTTTGGGGAAGGGAATAAATAAATGAAAAATAAAAACAAAAAGGTAGCAAATTAGTGAGGATTATATAAAAAAATGTTGCAATATTTAAACGCATAGTGCGGGAATATAAAGTGTGTCCTAATTTGGGGACCTCATTGTGCCCGAGGTAGGCCTAGCGACATGTTGATTTGGAGAACTTGGAATGCTAAATGACTCATTTTATTGATAAAAAGTAGACGAATCCCAAATCGACATTAAATAGCAGGAAATAAAAGTTTGCTAGCGGCCATTGGCCTTATTACATTTCATTAAAAGAAGAAAACCCCTATCTATTTAGTCCCAGAAGGACCTTCCCCAGATTCGGCATCCTTGGCTCCATCGAACAGCTTTCCTAACTCGTGAAGTCCCAGCAATAGGTAGGCTCTGTCTAGGTGTCCGCCTTCGTTTCCTTCAGCATTTTGGCAGTCTTCGACCCTCTTGAGAAATTTCTTATCCAACTCCACTATGCCTCGCTCCAAATATCCCAATCGCCTGTTGGCACTGACATCCATATCCTTCCATTCCTCAATTAGCTTTTGATTGGCTTTTTGTATCTCACAATGCTCACTTTCGCACTCCCGGATCCTCTTGCGTAGTTGGTTGTATTTGACCTGTGCCTCGACTTTTTCATCTATGATCCTGTGACCTCGAAAGAACCCAGACTGGCTCAAGCCATCATGCTTATCCTCCAACCAGCCTGAATAATAGGAAGCACAACCATCGAGGTATCTATTTGGCTCGATAGTATCCCTCCCCATGACGATCTTCGAGTGCCACATATGCTGAGTTTGGCACTTGTAAGGACTATCATCATCCTGGAAGTCAGCACGCAAGTGACTCATCTAGTCGACCCTGGGTACAACCTACTTCCTACCAGCTTATCTCATAAAACATAGAGGGATGTAAGGGTATGTTCCTCTCAGGCCGATCAATATAAGGAAAGGTGCATCTCTGGATCGGGCAATGAACTCCTCGTTCGGGAACCACTAGAACATCCGTTGCACCTGGTCGTCAGTCAGATTTTCGAGGAGCTCGACCCATTTTCTAGCATTCTCCAATTGGACGAATATGTTGGGCATGTAATTCATTCACTTCGGATGATAAAAAGCGATATGATCATCCCAGTCCCTTTGTTGAATTCTTTGTCGATATTAACCCTTTTGGAGATGGTCCACGAGCCAAAGTTGAAGTACCAAATTGCAGCCTTCAAACTGTTTGGCTCCCTATTGACACCTCTCTATGGCTCGGTATATTTCCGCAATGATCATGGGAACAATGCTGAACGGTTGCCCGCCAATTCCTTCCATTAAGGTCTTAGTTACCATAGCTAGTCTGGTGTGGATTCTTGCTTTTTTCATTGGAAACACAATGTAAGGCCCCGTAAAATTTTCTGCTCAAAACCTAGTACCTCGTAGTGCCAGGATCCCAATATGTGTTAGGAATGTGTTGAAGCTCGCCGCGGTTCGGACCCTTTTTACTGATTTTTTCACTTAAAAATCAAGAATCAAAATTTTCCAGAAAATTTCCATTATGCGGTCCAGAATACGGCCATAGATCAGGTATGCGGACCGCATTTCTGCCGCAGAGTTAACCAGTGAGTTAGTCGAAATTGAAGTTGAAAATGCGGTCTATTATGCGATCGCATAATCAATATGCGGACCGCATAATCGTCGCATAAATTCCTCGATGATTTGTGAAGGTCAATTCTGAGGTGCATTATGCGACCGCAGAACAGAAATATGGATCGCATTTCTGTCACAAACCCAGGCAGAGAAGTAAGATTTTAGGAGCACTTCTGCGGTCCATTATGCGGATCGCATTTTCACTCTGCGATCGCAGAGTGCGATCGCAGACCCGACTCGGCTCCAGATTTTTTAATTTTGCAACCCGATCTCTTCTTCAATAAAATACCCCAACCCTTCATTTTTACATATTTTTCTGGATAAAACTAGAGAGAAGGGAGAGAGGGTTCTTGAGAGAGAAAGTCTCATCTTCATCAATTTGATTTTCCAACGTTGCCTAGGCCCGGAAATTCTTGAGTATTATCTTTATCTCCATTTTTGCAGGTAAGGTCCCCAACTCTTTTTCATTGATTTTCAAATTTTAATAAAAAAGGAGATTCTTATGCATTGATTCTTGGTAATAGGGGTCGAAACACTCATGCATGTCTATTTAAACCTAAAATCTAGTAAGAGTAATTAGGTGGGAGTAAAGAATTGTGTAAAGGAGGGTTGATAACCTAAATATGTTCAGGTAGTGATTGTGAACTTTGATTCTAAGAAAGATGTATTAATTTGTGCACTAGATTGACGTTGCCAGGCTTTTTGGTAAAGTTGGAAGTAGATATTAAAAGGGAATTCGGCTCCAAGTTTGTATGGCTAACTTTGATCTTTGTAGAATCGCCTGTTTGGTGTACGAATGTTTGGTATGTGATATCTACGTGGCTTATTCATGAAAATTATTGTGATTTGTATAATTGTGATTGTTGTGAAATTTTTGTGATTGGTTTGATTGAGTGTTGTGGTAAGATTTGAGAAACAAATGATGGAAGAAAATCGTGAATGATGCAACTGGAATAACTGTGATAACCACATTTATGGCTTATTGTGGGAAATTGTCGTTGTAATGTAAAGCATATGTGAGTTGTTGGATGTGAAGGAAAATAGTATTGATGGTTATGGAAATACTTGTAAATTGTTGTTGTTAGTTCTTAAGAAGTGTTGTTTTTGATCCTTATGAATTGTTGATTATTGTTGTGTTGTTTGTGGATTGTGACTATACGGTGGGATCGGGTTACGTGCCGCAACACAAAGTTATAAGGTGTGGGTTGTGGTGATAAGGGTGACCGAGGTAATAAGGGTGGACGAGGTAATAAGGGTGGAAAAGTGATCGAAATCACTATTGAAATAAACATTTGAGCAAATTGTGAAATCATTGGTGTGGAATTGTGGAAGGTGGAAAACAGGAGAGACTGAAAACTTGTTTGGCTTGATTGTTCCTTTTCTTGTGCATTTGCTTGTTGTTTCTATTACTATACCTACTTGTATATGGCTTGAGTTTACTTGGAGAAAGTTTATTCATACATACCAGTACAATTCAAGTGTACTGACGTCCCTTTTGCCGGGGGCGATACATTCGTGTTATGAATGTAGGTGGATCCATAGCAGGTACTCTAGTCCACCGACCGTAGCTCTTCATCCCTTCCCGCCAGCTGAATTGGTGAGCCCCTTTCCTTTCGGGGCCCTGCGTGGCTCATGCCACCTTTATTCTGGAGTCTTATTTTGGTATTTGTATAAGGTATAGCCGGAGCCTTGCTACCGGCAAGTACAATATCATCTCTTTTCATGTTTAGAGGCTCCGTAGACAAGAAATATGGGTCATGAACTTACGTAATATGTATCTTGCACGTTGGGTTATGTAAAGTGTAAACCACGCTAAGAATCATGTACCATATGTATGTTTTGTAATAAAAAGGTGTTTTGTTTGTAAATGGTTATTTCTCTTGGCTAATAAGTAATGAAAAATGCGGGATAACACGTGGGGTAGGAGAGGCACTCAGGTCCGCTTGACTGGGGCTACCCGGTCGAGCGCCGATCATGTCCCTCGGATTCGGGGCGTGACAAACTTGGTATCAGAGCCGCAGGTTTTAAAAGAGTCCTAGGATGTCTCGGAGCCGTGCCTAGTAGAGCCCTTCTTATAAGTGTGTTGTTGACCACTTCTATAAGTATGGGCTACACGGGCATTGAGGAAACTATCCTCTTCTTTGTTATTCCATATCGTACGGTGAAGTGGAAAGTGGAAGTATCTATGTCTAACTCGTGCTCTGTTCTGAATTTTTCAGAAATGGCACCTAAGAAGAAAGCTAGACTCGGCCTTGGGATCGATGCTACCCCAAGTGTGGCCATGCATCATGTACCTGATGCCATGGGTGAGAGTGACTCCCCAACCTTGAATCTGCCCGACCCATCTATTCTAGATCCAAGCATTTCTATTCCAACTGCGGCAGAGGGTGCCACCATCCCTCCCGCCGATACTCTTAATCCTGATACTGTTCCAGCTTTCGGTGCTGGGGTTTCTGATGGGGACCTTAGAGGAGCCATCTGTATGTTGACCTAGTTAGTGGCCGCCCAGGCCCAGAGATCTGATGATGCCCCTGTGTCGTCCAGCGGACAGGGAGATTCTGCTAGCTCCAGAGTCCACCGGTTTTTGCGATTGGCCCCTACAGAGTTCTTAGGCACTGACCCAGAGGCCGATCCGCAGGGTTTCCTTGATGATATGTACAAGACCCTCCGAGTGATGAAGGCTACAGAGACAGAGGGAGTTGAGTTGGCTTCATACAGGTTAAGGGGAGCAGCCGTTCGTGGTTCGAGATGTGGGAGGATTCCCGTGAGGAGGGAAGACCTCCGGCGAGATGGGATGAGTTTGTAGATGCCTTTATGGACCACTTCTTTCCTGCCAAGAAAATGGCAGCTCGTGCCATTGAGTTTGAGGTTCTCAAGCAGGGCAGTATGAGTGTTTGGGAGTACCACATGGAGTTTTTGAGGTTGTCCAAGTATGCTCCTCAGTTAGTGTCAACCATGGATGCTCGAGTGTGGCGTTTCGTTCAGGGTCTTAGTCCTTTGGTGGTGAATGAGGCTGCTACAGCGGCCTTTCACTCAGATATGAATTATGGAAAGATTGTAGGATTCGATCAGGCCACAGAGGCTAGGAAGTTGAAGACGGGCAGAAAGGGAGAGTAGCAGCAGGGCCCGATCAATGGGTCACCTAGGGAGACCAGTTCTGGGGAGAGGGTCATCAGGGACATCCCAGTCATATGCTCAGTCCTCAGCGAGTGCACCGCCATCTGTGCACAGTTACCAATAGAGTAGTCACTCGAGACCAGGTTTAGACAGCAGGAGGTTCCGTCAATCCGGTCGTTTAGGAGTGAGGTCCCAGCAGCAGGGGAGAGCTACATGCCCCAAGTATGGGAGGTTCTATACAGAGACTTGCTATTTGGATATCCCGGTATGTTATAGGTGTGAGTTGAGAGGTCACATCCAGCGGGACTGCCGTGCACCCAGTTAGGGTATGAGTAGGGGATCTGCCCAATCATCTGGGTCTTCAGTTGCTACATCATCCATGCGTCCTCCAGCTCCTGCAGGGTGTGGTGCAGTTAGGGGTGGAGCGCATGGTAGGGGTGGACCTAGCCGGTTCTATGCTTTGAGTGGTCACCCAAATGCTGAGGCTTCTCCAGATGTTGTTACAGGTATATTGTCTGTTCAGGCTATTGATTGCTATGCTCTTATTGATCCGGTGTCCTCTTTGTCTTATGTCACCCCATTCATTGCTTCAAGTTTTGGGATAGAACCCGAACAACTTCATGAGTCGTTCTCTGTATCGACTCCGATTGGATTCTATTACAGCCTCGTGAGTTTATAGGAATTGTGTCATCATGGTATGTGGTCGCATTACCACGGATGATTTATTGAGCTCGGAATGGTAGATTTTGATGTGATTATGGGAATGGACTGGCTTTATTCGTGCTTTGCTAAACTTGACTGCCGAACAAGAGTCATGAAACTTGAGTTCCCCAATGAGCCGGTTATCGAGTGGAAGGGGAATGGTGTGATGCCGAAGGGTAGGTTTATTTCCTACCTTAAAGCTTAAAAGATGATTAAAAAGGGATGTATCTATCATTTGGTCCTAGTGGCAGACACCACGTCAGAAGTGTCTGCCCTCGAGTCCGTACCGGTTGTGAACGAGTTTCTTGAAGTGTTCCCAGATGAGCTTCCAGGAATTCCACCAGATAGGGAGATTGATTTCGGGATTGATGTATTGCCAGATACCCAATCAATATCTATTCCTCCATATAGAATGGCGCCAGTAGAGTTAAGAGAGTTAAAGGAGCAGCTGAAGGATTTATTAGAGAAGGGGTTCATACGACCGAGTGTGTCGCCGTGGGGCGCTCTGGTTCTCTTTGTCAGAAAGAAGGATGGGTCGCTCCGGATGTGCATTGATTATCGGCAGCTTAACAAAGTCACCATCAAGAACAAATATCCTTTGTCTCGGATAGATGATTTGTTTGACCAATTACGAGGTGCAAATTTCTTCTCCAAAATTGATTTGCGATCCGGGTATCACTAGTTGAAGATCAGAGAGCATGATATTCCTAAAACCGCCTTCAAAACTCGCTATGGTCACTTCGAATTCTTGGTCATGTCTTTTGGGCTAACCAATGCCCCGACAGATTTCATGGACCTTATGAATCGGGTTTTCAAGCCATTTCTAGACTCCTTCATGATTGTCTTCATTGACAACATCCTCGTTTATTCGCAGAGCAGGGAGGATCATGCTGATCACCTCAGAGCAGTTTTACAGACTCTTCATCAGCACCGGTTGTACACTAAATTCTCAAAATGTGAATTTTGGTTAGAGTCCGTCACTTTTCTGGTTCATGTTGTTTCCAGTGAGGGGATTCAGGTGGATCCCCAGAAGATTGCAGCGGTGAAGGATTGGCCTAGACCCACGACCCTGACGGAGGTTCGTAGCTTCTTGGGTTTAGCCAAGTACTACCGGAGGTTGGTGGAGGGATTCTCTACCCTCGCCTCCCCATTGAATAAATTGACGCAGAAAGCAGTTAAGTTCCAATGGTCCGACGCTTGTGAGAAAAGTTTTCAGGTATTGAAGTCAAGGTTGACCTCGGCACCGATATTGGCCTTGCCGGAAGGCAAGAAAGAATTTGTGGTCTATTGCGATGCTTCCAGGATCGGTTTGGGGTGTATATTGATGCAGCATGGGAAGGTTATAATGTATGCTTCAAGGCAACTCAAGAATCACGAGAAGGATTACCCGACGCATGATTTGGAGCTTGCAGCAGTTGTATTTGCCTTGAAAATATGGTGGCACTATCTTTATGGGGTCCATGTGGATGTGTTCTCAGACCACAAGAGTCTCCAATATTTGTTCAAATAGAAGGAGTTAAATTTGAGGCTGCGGCGGTGGTTAGAATTGCTTAAAGATTATGATATGAACATCTTATACCATCCGGGAAGGTGAATGTTATGGTCGACGCCCTCAGTCGAAAATCTATGGGTAGTTTGGCTCACTTGGGGGCGGATCAGAGGCTCCTAGCTCGGGAAGTCTATCAGTTGGCCAATCTTGGGGTTTGCATTTCGACCCCAAATGAGAAGGAAATTATGGTGCGTAATAGAGCAGAATCATCGTTTGTAACGGAAGTCAAGGAAAAATAGTTCATCGATCCAGCATTGGCACATATGAAGGAGGCAGTTCTGAACAACAAAACTTTGCCATTTTCACTCGATGGCAATGATGATGTGCTACGATGTCAAGGAAGGCTATGTGTTATAGATGTGGATAACCTTCAGGAGAGAGTAATGCGGAGGCTCATCATTCCAGGTATTCGGTGCACCCGGGTTCTATGAAAATGTATCACGATCTCAAGGAAATTTATTGGTGGAACGGTATGAAGAGGGGTGTGGCTGACTTTGTATCTAAATGTCCAAATGTCAGCAAGTAAAAGCTGAGCATCAGCGGCCCGGTGGGTTAACCCAGCTTATGGAAATACCATGTGGAAGTGGGAGATGATCAACATGGATTTGTTTTGACCGTACCTCTCGTACAAATAATCAAAAAGGGATGTAGGATTCCTTCAAACATGTTAGTTATGGATTTTTCGTCAAACCCATCATTTTAAGGAAACCCCTACCCTTGCGGTTCTCAGGCATTAACAAACCCGGAGTTTCCCATGGTATACCGGCCAATCCTCCTATTTCTTCTAGTAAGGGTGTCATTTCAATGTCCCCGAAGCGGAATACAGACCTCTCACAATCCCAGAACAAAGTAGCAGCTTCTATGATCTTGTTGTTGGGTTGGATTTCCAGGATAGAAAGTAGGTTTCCCAAATATTTCCGGACAAGAGTCTAATCACTGGAGTGAAAATCTTTCCACCAGCTTAGCAGTTTTGGGTGGATGTTGGTGACCATGCCGAATCTGGGGACTCCGTGCCTCATATTTCTGCAAGACAAATAAGGTTAGGCCCTTACCCCATCGGACTCGACTATTTAATATCAACAATTGGCATAAAAGCATTTAGTTCTCCAAATAAATGTACAAAACGTGATGATGTCCATTTGGGTTTTTAGGGAAACCCAATGGAGTTTGGACAAGGCCATCTTAAAGAGTCATTATGCGGACAACATAGCAGACTCGGCTAGGTTTGACTATGATGCATGCACAGTTAAATAGAGTGAGGTTTCTATGGGGTTTTAGATTGGTACCCTTGAGCAGACAACTCAAGGGGGAAAGGTACAGAACCGTCGACTATACCGTTGATCGATTGGTTTTACCGAAAATATAACTTTTTCGGATTTAGGGGGTGATAATATCGGAAGAGCGTAACCATTCGTTATAAGCGTTGCTATGGTATTTGTTTGGCACAAGTGGAATATGATGCTGAGCATAATTATACAATAATTAAAGACATGTTGTCACGTTAAGAAAGCAGTAAATGCAATAGTTTTCATAATTTAAAGCAATAATAAAGGAAAGTAGGTAAGGAAAGAAACAGAAGCCAAGTCAGTTGCACAATTGAAAAGGGAGTTGAATGCTTAAAGGAATTAAACAATTAATTGCACGTAAAGGAGCATAAATTCACAACAATAGTCTGAAATGGTAAAAGCCTAATTATCCTCAGTAGAGTCGTCATGCTGTCGAGCTCCCTTTTTCTTGCAAAATCGGGTTTTTGACATTTTGAGGGACAACTCGTTCCTTTTGGGAATTGGGTTTTGCATTTTGAAGAGTTGCCACCAAATGATTAATGTGCATTAGGAAACCAATAGAGATTTAACTCTAAGCTTGTTTTAATAACTAGAGATTGGGTAAGGGCTTGAAATTATCCCAAGGGGAAGGTGTTAGGCACCTTTAGGATCCACTAGTGTGGTTCCCGGCCAGACAGTTATTGTGAATTGGGGTGTGATTAACATATAAGCAGATAAGGCTCAAATGAGAGGGGATTTCAATACGTAATGGTTTGAAAGTAAACAAATTTGAAAGAACAATCAAAAAGCTGATTTTTTAAATAAGGAGTTAAAATGCAAAAAAATAAAGAATAAAGGAAGGGGGTCCTAAGTTTATGAAAAATATGGATCACCCCACACAATTTTCGGTAATCATTCCTCAATGAGGGGCTAAACGTGACATTATCGCGTGGTCATCATATCCATATCTACTCTTCCGACCTCATTAAGGTATTAAAGCGCAGATTGGTATCGATTACTTATTGCATGCTATTACCCGTCCCAATCCTATCACTCCCCGAGGCACTTAGGACTACTAATCCTACAGGGAGGGATATTAGGCTTATCTGAAGTTTAAAGGTAAAAATTCTAAGGCGACATACAAAATACATACTGCATACTTGGGGAAACACATAGACAAACAAAGGCTCATGTATACCTCTTCAAAACAAACACACAAAATAGCATGTCTTGCACATACTATTTAGGTCTAATTAAAAATATTAAAGACGAGGGAGGGGAGATTGCTGAGGTAGACTAGTTTGATACATGGCTCAGATAGGAAGTCCGAATCAGGTTTGCTTACTGGTTGTGTCAGTTATTAATTAACAAAGGCGAAATCAGTTTTATCGGTCTTTATCACCTAAGGCTTGCCTAAGTGTTTGAACGATATCCTATGAACATGATATCTATTACTGATTTAGAAGTATAGCAGAGCAGCACAGTTTTAAGACAAATGATTCGGAATTCTTATAGGCATGCTTTCTAAAATCGCATTAAATAAAAGGGAAAGGTGGTTTTAAACTGGTTCAGAATCGACCGTATTGGTTTCAGATCCTATAGGCAGGATATCTAGTATTGCTCATTTTTTTAGTCCTATAGGCAAAATTTCTACAAAAGGGGGTGCTGATTTTAAACAAAGACATGATATCTGATTTTTTTTAAACCATTTAGATCTTAAGAACATGGTATCTAACGGTGGCGATGACATGCAGAATTTAAGCAAATCCTATAAGTAGGTTCTCTATATGCAGTGACAAATATGCAATATTTAGATCCTATAGGCATATTCTCTAAATGTGGGACATTCAGATTTTTAGTGAAAGCGGATCTTATAGACATGGTTTCTGAATGCAGAATTTAAAATATTTGATCCTACAGGCATGATGTCTACCTTTTAAGCATGCATAATCACCCAACCCTTTTCACTAGCCAACACCGGTGTTTATTACAAAATTATTACGGACCCAGTAATGAATTACATCTGAAGATAAAAAAAAATAATAATCAGATGAGGCCAGATTCTTGACTTCATTTCTGAGTTATGGACCAAACCATTTCAAATGCCATTTGTTTCAAAGCCATTCTCAAGCTTGAGTGTGTCAGAGTTCCCTAAGAGCCTCAATAGGACTCCGGGCAGTGCTCACACCCAAATTGCATCACCAGAATATGGAGAAGTGCAGTGTGGAAGTGCCAGCCCTCATCTGTCCAAGTTTAGAGGGAGCTCATGGGTCCCAACGCAAGGCTCACATGAGGGGGGGGACTTAAGTCTAAGAAGATAGTGCAAGTGCAGAAACAGAGTTCTAAGAGCCGAGGGAATAAAGGAAAGGGGTAAAGGGTGGTAGAGAAACAATTTCAGAGTTGATAACTCCATACAAAAGTGATTCAGGGGTTGGGAATAGAAAAGAGCCTATGTATTTAGGCAAGGGTCAACTTTGGGCATGCACAGTAATAGAAGATGCTCGCATGCCTATAAGCCCACCAGAACACACAACATTAGAGAAAACATAGAGGTTATGATCCCGGGGGATCAAGTTTGAGTCATGGACAACAATGTTCAGTACTGCCATGCCCCATACCAAACATAGATACCAAACACATTGGGGATGTGGGATTTAAGGTTCACAAAAACATTAATGCAGATCAGAAAAGGCAGAATACAACATGCTTAATGATGGAACTACATTAAATACAAACAAGAGGCAAACAGGAATGGCAAAAAAGCAAGGAAACACATTGTTGTTGATGCTGAAAATTAGTTAGAACATACCAGTTCAAAGAAGCAAAATGAAGTAAAGAAAGGTAGCAGGACTTTGAAATATAGCTTTGGCTTTCAGCCAGCTATACAGGCCACAATACAAGTAGTAAAGCAAGAGAGTGTTTAAGTGTAAGTGTGAGTTCAGAACTAGAAGTATTTGTGTGTGTGCTAATGAAAGAGCAAGGTACTTATAGTTTGAAAACATGTAGAAAATAAGGCAAAAATCATAGTTTAGCAGTAACTAAGAAACTATGTACTAATTAAAATCAAATCAGTATAGTATATCCTTTAATTAAGGAGTTAAATAAACGGTAACATGCAAATAATAAATAAGGAAAAAAATCACATAAGGCTGAATATAACCAATAAGGAAATATTTTCAGCATAGTACAAGTATACAATATATAATAGAGACTAGGTTCATCAGATTCTAATCAAGGGAATGTCGGTAAGAATCAAGTACCAATGTAACCAAGGTAAGGGAATTAATCAAATTGAGTAGAAAAGGCAGGATCAAAGGTTCAAAGGAAAGTGTTTAAATTAGACCAAGAAACATGGGAGATCAGTAAGGCGAAACAAGGAAAGAATCAATTACTTAACATACGAGTGCAATCAGAATTTCACAAGGAATGGTTTGAAATCAGTCCAAAATTGAAGGTCATTTAAGAGGGAAATTCATCATATAAATAAAGTACATAAGCATTAGGCATGCGAGGCCAAACTATGGCAAAGATAAGCATTGTGCAATAACAATCATATAGTCAGTAGGCAGTGAACTATCGAAACAAGGTAGTCACATAGGTCAATTTCATTAACTTACTAATAGAGAAAGGAGAGAGTACCATAAGCATGCAAAGGGTCAAGTAAAGGCCCTTCTGAAAAAGATAATCAAGTTTCAATGATTGCAAGAAAGCAAATCACATAAAGAAACAGATGCTGAAACCAAAGGATTTCAAATCCACTCGAGCAACTTCAAATAGATGAAGCAGCTTCAGAAGCCCAAATAGGCCCTAAAGAAATTAGGATTTTTGAAACCAATCGAATTCAAAGATGATGAACAAGTAAATCACACAACAAATAATCTCAAAACTCGAATGAACCCAAAATTAAGGTTTTCAACATCGATCGAGTCTGGAGATGGAACATAAGTAAATCAAACAAATGCTAACAAAAATAGATTCAGAAACCTCAAAAAAATTAAGGCCCTTAACATGTAAACTCAAGTAGAAGAATGACATAAGGAAACATAGCAAAACATGTCAAATAACTTAACAGAAAACCTAATCAAAAAAGATAAGGGTTTTTGAAGGTAGAGTTTTAAAAGAAAGTTTGAGAAAAATGTTTAGAAGTTTAGAGCAAGCACAGGTCTGAAACAGGCCTAAAAGAAATCGGAAGAACCTTAAAGGTTAGGGTTTCAGAAGAACCCCAAATGGTGAGAAAGGCTTTGAAAACCATCGATCTAAGCAGGAGGGTCAAGAGTCAAACTCGAATAGACATGGCTGGCCGGAGCAAGGTCAAAGATGACCGGAGACATTCATAAAATTGAAATTGACCAAGTTCTGGACCAATTTTTTACAGGATATAGTCTTGAAACCATGATAATCGGGCATGTAGAAGCCGTATGAGGTAGATACAAGCCTCCAGTGACCTTGGAAGCCATTGATTTGGGAGATTTTAGGGTTGTAGTTGAGGGTGGCGACTAGGGGAGAGAGGATTGAGAGAGACAGGGGATTCAGAGGTGGCGGGGCATGAATAATGAAAGGATTTGGGGGTCTTTTGGGGCTTGATTAGGAAAGGGCCAATGTCGACCGTTGATCTAAATGATCAACGGTCAGGATTGAAAGGGTTAGGTAGGGAATCTGGGTAGGTTATTTAAATGGGTTATGGGTCGGTTTAAAGGAGAATTGGGTCCTGGTAATTGGGCTTCAGATTGGGTTCAGTTGGGGTGCCAAATCAGGCTAAAATTGAAATGAAAAATGGGCTAATATTTAAATAACCACTTTTCCCTGTTTGATTTATAAAAATGGCAAAATAACTTTTGAAAATAAATTAAAGGTACTAAAATGATTAATAGTACATAATTATCAAATTAAAATTACTGGGCTTAATTTTTATTGACATAAGCGTAATTAAATCTAAAAGAAGCTAATATTTGCGATGATATGCAATTTAGCTTTGAAAATGCTAAATAAATTTGTAAAAGTATTTAAAAATTATTTTAGCATAAATATGAGAATCCAATTAATGAATCACCAAAAATGATGATTTTGAGAATAATTATTGGATTTTTTCTGAATAAAATAGGACAATAAATTGATTAAAAATCTTTAAAAATTAAGAAAAAAAGTAAAACATTTGGACATACTTATATATGCACACATAAGTTATTTTGAAAGTATTTTTCATTTTAGAAAATATATAGGGAAAAATTGGGTATCAACAACTTCCTGCTCTATGCACCGAGCATCCTTTACCAACAATAACTCAAGACATTCCGTGATTCGCACGCACCTATGAAGCATGCTATAACCTTTGTCAAGAATTTTCCTTTACTCGAGCCATCCTCGATCTCAATCTCCATAGGCCATAACGTATTCACCCGTATGCCTCAACTGAAACCAATATAGCACATAACTGTGCAGTCAACTAATCAATAGCAGACTCCCCCACTTGGCTCGAAGCCATAGATCAAAGCACATACAATAACTCATAATTCTTATACTCTACTACTGCCATAATACCATAGTGAGATTAAACTCGATCCTTCATAAACTCGTGAAACACCGACCATCTAGTACTTTAAATCTTCTGCAAATCTCGTATTCACCCTTGTAACAGTTAAATCCACTCTCTTGAGCGACCCAAAATTTAAATTTCAACACGTATCTTTCACTTGTAAATGAGATCTCTTAACAGACAACATAAGTATCACACAACTTTAGAACATTCCGCATGAGATAACCCACCTGTTTTTCCTCAAACTAACATTTCTGTATACCTTCCACTATCATAAACATTACGCAGTCACTTGATCTTCTTGAGTCTGAACTCATACCGTAACATGAAATTTTCTTCACTCCCAACTAGGAAACATGAAAATGTTCTTCACACACCCATAACTCGGGGTTATACCCCGAATCAAGATGGAAATCAAGCACCTAATAGTTCTTCTATCCTCCAGCAGACCCTTCTTGTCGCTTCTAAATCATATGAATACATCTCGCAGTCACATCACACTCATCACGTAACTGTCTAGCCATCACTTCTACTAATAGGTGCACTGCTGAATATATATGTTCAAAAACACAGCTCACATAATCAGCACCTCGGTGCTCAAGCTATAGGTAAAAATCCGGCCTCAAGTCCTCCAGACCGACCCAACTTCAAACGCACAGAGATCACATCTCGCCCCTCGATCAGGGAATCACAAGACATCAATACACATCTGATATTGAGCGCTCATATGCGTATACGAATGCATGGAAGGAATTTCAAGAGTTACTTTTCAAGCTGAATCAAGGACGCACGATAAGAATTCGATAATGTGAAGTTTTTCCTAAAGGTTTTGTAGCCTTTCAAGGATAAATATATACGTCTCCATACAGATCAGCCAGACTCTACTAAACCTGCTCATGACTCATGAGACCTATGTAACCTAGGCTCTAATACCAACTTGTCATGACCCTAAACCCGGACTCGGTCGTGATGGCGCCTCTCGTGAAGGCAAGGCCAGCTGACACATTCCCATTCCAATCTTAAGCAATAAAATGATAAGTATTAAGTCGTAAACATGATAAAATTTTAAAAATAAGAAGTTAATAGTATAATTTGCAGAAAAACAAACCCAACATAGCCTGATACCAGGGTGTCACTAGTCATGAGCATCTACTAAGGTCCGAATACAACTAGAGTCAAAAATGTACAAAACACAGTCTAACGAAATCGCGAGGGAGAAAAGCAGTGCTGCTAATGTCGGGCAGCTACCTTGCTAAACTTTGATGACTCTGCCTCTAAGCAACCAATACCCAGTACCGGGTTTAGAAATACCTGAATCTGCACACAAGGTGCAGGGAGTAAAGTGAGTACTTCCAACCCAGTAAATATAAAAAATAACTGAAGATTGAGTGATAGGAAATCACGAAGAGTACATCAGCATATTGTATAGAAGCAGTACAAAACCAGTAAGAAAGAAATGAAGCTGTGAAATCTCTTAAGCACCTTAGCTAAGTTTAAACTTCTTCAAAAATGGCTTTTCAACAGTTAAGCAATTGAATGCAAGCAATTAGAATGGATAAGCATAGAAGATCCACCCCTTATGCACAATTACACAATTAAACAGGTACATGACAGGTAAATAAGAAAGATAAGCACATAAAGGTTCGTCCCTCGGGCACAATGATAATAAATTCGCCCCCCGAGCAATATCTCATAACAATACCAGCCCCTCGGGCTATATCTCAGAACCATACCAGTCCCTCGGGCTATATCTCACATCACAATGGATACCTGCACTCACTGGGTGTGGGCAGACTATTGAAGGGGCCCCTTAAGACCCAAGTGCAATATCAAGTCATCTCGTAGCATCATAAACAAGTTTCGGCCTCATATCAATATCAAGCCACCTCGTGGCACACAATCTCAGGCCCTCGGCCCCATTATCATAATCAGTATATCACTGTTGTGGTGTGCATCCCGACCCAAAAGTATCCTCATAATACAGGCCCTGGGCCTTACTCAGTCAAAATCTCATAAGCCCCTCGGGCATCAGTAAATTATGAAGCTCAGCTCAAATATCTTTGAAAATATCAATTAATGTGTTTAAAACAGAATAATATAGCTGAGTTTTCAAAATAGTGAAAATATAGCATGGCGGAGCACAAGTATGAAATCAAACAGTGGGGAAATAACAATCCCCTAAGGGTTCAAACAGTTGGCACGAAGCCCAAATATGGCATTTAGCCCAGAGTATAATAATATCAAATAATTAGCTGCCAATTATACAGAAAAATAGTCATTTGGGATGGATTAAGTCGACCCCACGCTCATCATCTACCGTGTGTTTCATCTCAATATAGTATGACGATGTGCAATCCGGGGTTTCATACCTTTAGAACAACATTTAAAGTCATTACTCACCTCGAACTAGCCCAAAAAGCTACTCTGCAACACATTTGCCTCTCGACCCAACTTCCGAGTGCTCCAAATCTATCAAGTTCAGATTTTTATCATCAAATTATGCTAAACGAATGAATTCCAATTGAAAAATATCGATTTTAAGCACAAAACCCGACCCCCGATCCCGTGTTTTGTAACTGGTCAAAGTTTATACCAAAATGTTCTTCATCATCTCACGAGTCCGTACATATAAAGAACTCGAAAATCGGAGTTTATTTTACCCCTCAAATCATCCATAGAAGGTCTCATAATCTCAAGCCCTAACTCCCTCAATTTCACTTTGAAATCATCAATCAAATCCCAAAAATAAAGATGGATTCATGAAATATAACCAAAATCGAGTAAGAATACTTACCCCAATCCATATGGTGAAAATCGCCTCCAAAATCACCCAAATTCGAGCTCCACAACTCAAAATATGACTGAATGAACAAACCCTAGTTTTATATTTTTTTTGCCAGCTATTCTGCCTAGTTTATCGTGTCAAACGATTCTGCAACTCGTATTTTATTCCTGAAATAGATTTCTTATGAAATTATAGTCAGGTTAGGCTTTTGAATCACTCAATTTGACCTTATAATGAATCAGATATGTAGGTTTTAATATTTGCAAATAGTGCAGATTTTTAAATATGCCGTTAGTGGCAACTTCGTGATTAAACTGAAAAAAATCTGTCAACCTAATTCTTACTAAAATGACCATAAAATCCTCATACAATGTCCAAATTTGACGATTTTTTTCTATATGGGTCCGTAATTACGATACGGATCTAATCCTTTAATAAAAAAAGAAATCAGAGCTCATTTGTTTGATGTGATATCATTTATACTTGAAGAAGCGACGTCGAAACATAAGAAAAACGGGCGCAACACAACCCAAACCTATCTGAAACTCACCCGAGGCCCTCGGGACCTCAATCAAAACATGTCAAAATATCCCATAACTTCATTCAAACTTGTTCCAACCTTCGAAACACTCAAAACAACATCAAAATACCAAATTTGCATCAGATTCAAGCCTAAGAATTCCAAAATCTTCTAACTTACGCTTTTGATAAAAAGCCCAACCAAACCACATCTGAATGACCTGAAATTTTGAACACACATCCCAAATGACACAACGGAACTGTTGCAACTCTCGGAATTCCATTCCGACCCCTATGTCAAAATCTCACATATCAACCGGAAAACGCCAAAAACTCAATTTCGCCAATTCAGGCCTAAATCTACTCCGAACCTCCAAAATACATTCCGATCATGCTCCTAAGTCCCAAATCACCTAAAAAGCTAAGCAAATTATAAAAATTCCAATCCGATATCATATACTAATAAGTCAAATCTTGGTCAAAGCTTTCCAATTTCAAGCTTCAAACTGAGGAGTATTCTTCCAAATTCATTCTGATCACCATGAAAATCAAAACCAACGATTTACATAAGTTATAATACACTACACTGGGCAAGTCATGCCCGAGAACTCGCGATCAAAGTGCAAAAGCTCAAAACAACCGGTCGGATTGTTACAGTCGGATTCCTCCATTCTTAATCAAAAATCTTAATTTTGAATAATTCTGAAGCTGAAGAACCTCTTGATATGAAGTGTCTTATCATTGTTATCGGTCTTACCCGATATAATCTTAATTAGTTAGGTCAATAGACTTTGATTCAGATACAGAATGCCAGAAGTGTATTGGTGGTAAAAAAGAACTACACGTGGAATATTAGACTGCAAAGCATAACGTATGGAACAATAATGTAGCGACACGTGGCAATCTTATTAGATAGAAAAAGAAAACGCACAGGAAGAAATACTCACGAGGCGGTATCGGGTCCTAACAACTTGCAAGGAATGAATAAATATAAAAAAAGGAAAGATACATGGACCAGAAGGAATAAATATGGGGAATCGGAACAGATATAAGGCATTTATAGGAATAAATGTGTCAGTTATGAGAATCCAAAATAATGGGCAATCAATATCATTAATGCCCATAATTAGCTCAAATTATGGGGGGAAATTATTACTATTGTATATTCCTATATAAGGGTACATAATTCTATTTGTAAGGACACATATGAGATAATATTAAAATATACATTTTACTTTTCTGCTTTCTCGAAATTCTCTACTTTGACTTTGTAATCAATTATTTCCTGGTTATTCTTGTTATTTTTCTTTGATACCATTGAGAAAGTGAAGCAAAACTTGGTTAATAATAATCCAATTTTCTTCTAAAATAATACTTTGACTGAAAGATATATCTTTTGTTAAAAAAATTAGTTCCGTTACCGAGAATCTGATAATCTCTTCACTTTCCAAATTCACTTTTCTGTCAAACAATCATGTCAACTGCCAACGATAACAATTAACTGAACCAACAGAATCAACAAAAGGAAGGAACTCCAATCCCTTCACCTCAAAATTCTCCTCGACAGTCTTAGGAGGGGACACCTCAAAGATCAACATCACACATGAATGATCAACATGGATACGAGCATACTACCAAGGACACATTAAAACAACTAATTTCAGAAAACGTCAACAATGTTCTTCAAGATTTTGTCAGTAGATTGCCAACTATGCCACCAACTCCACCTCTATACAACACTGCAACTATAGAAAATCCACGCTCAGGACTTGCTTATTCGGGAGGCGGAGAAACTCCTAGCGAATCTCGCGATGGAAGGTCAGGTACACCAAATAATTCTAATTTACAAAGTTTATTTCTAACTTCCTAGAAATAGCTCAAGGAGCAGAACGAC
Source organism: Nicotiana glauca (assembly GCA_026770625.1). Lineage (NCBI taxonomy): Eukaryota > Viridiplantae > Streptophyta > Magnoliopsida > Solanales > Solanaceae > Nicotiana > Nicotiana glauca. Next base: position 75,340 of record MU751186.1, on the reverse strand, counting down.
CACATAAAATAAATACATGGTGTATCACCCGTGGTTAAAGGAGTGGATATTGACAAATACTCACAACAGCCCTTGAAGCTAAATGGAGTTCCCTTGCCGTTTACAAAGAAGTTTAAAATGCCCAATATTCTAAAGTATGATGGAACAGTCGATCCACGGTGTGAAAGGCAATGATTTGACCAAGAAAGAAATTGAGTTAGTGCTGGTAAAAAAATTTGGCGAAACACTTACGAAAGTGTGACGACCCAAAGGGTCATCACCCGTTTTCCCATTCGTTCTGTGCTTCCAAGGCCTTGAAAACCTCACTTTTATTTGCCTTAATTTACGTGCGCAGTCCGGCCGTGTAGCCGGAAGGCTTAAATATGAATTCTGTGTGAAAAATGATGAATTTTAATATTAATATGGTTAAAGTTGACTTCAGTCAACATTTTTGGTAAACGGACCCGGACCCGTAATTTGATAGTCCCGGAGGGTCCGTAGAAAAATATGGGACTTGGGCGTATGCCCGGAATCGAATTCCGAGGTCCCAGGCCCGAGGAATGAATTTTTCCATGAAATTGTATTCTTAAAATGTTTAAGGAAAATGAAAATGAAATTTGATCAAAAAGTGATAGTATCGGGCTCGTATTTTTGTTCTGACGCCCGGTAAAAATCTTAAATATATGTTAAGCACTATATGTAAAGTTTGGTTAAAAACGGACGTCGTATGACGTGTTTCAGACTATAAGTTCCAAATTTGAAAGTTTATGAAACTTAGAAGAAAATCATGTGTTTTGAGGCTTGATTCTACGTATATGATGTTATTTTGGCGATTTGATCGCACGAGTAAGTCCGTAGGATATTTTTGAGGTTGTGTGCATGTTTGGTTTGGAGCCCCGAGGGATCGGGTGAGTTTTGGATAGGCATCGGATTGCATTTTCTCATTTTTGAAAATCTAGTATGCTGGCTTCTGTGATTTTCGCAAATGCGAAAATTGAATCGCAATTGCGAAGCTGGGGATTTTTGCATAGGATCGCAAATGCGATCCATTTGTTCGCAAATGCGAACCAGGGAATTTCCGGGCACTGTCGCAAATGCGATGGATTGGCTCGCAAATACGAGGGGTGGCCGATCGCAAATGCGATCTTTTTCTCGCAAATGAGAAAAATGGCCATGTGGTAAGGGTTCGCAGATGCGAACCTCAACTTCGCAATTCCCATATTTGGTCGGGGTTCGCAATTGCAAACCTCAGTTCGCAATTCCCATATCAGAGACCGGCATTTTTCATACTTAGACGAATTTTCACCTCATTTTTCATATCTCTCAAACCCAAACACCCATTGGCGATTTTTCAAGAACCCTTACTCCTCCAGTCCATTTGTAAGTTAATTTTCACTTAATTTCTTCAATCTGTAACATCATTTATCATGTTTTCATCTTAAAATCAAGGTTTTTCATGGGGGAAAATGGGGATTTTGGGTAGAACCTAGATTTTCTTTAAATTGGGGATTTGGACCTCAATTTGAGGTCCGATTTCAAAACAAATCATAGATATGAACTCGTGGGGGAATGGGTAACCGGGTTTTGGTTCAAACCTCGAGTTTTGACCACGTGGGCCTGGGGGCGTTTTGGAAATTTTTGAGTAAAACTTTGGGAAATTTATTTTTATGCATTCAAGTGATTCAATTAGCATTTGTTGATACATTCAAGCAATTTGTGACTAGATTCGAGCAGTTTTGCGGTGAATTTGAGGGGTAAAGCTATACTAGAGGCTTGAGTGGATTTTTGGAGCAATTGAGGCAAGTGTTTGATCTAACTTTGGCTTGAGGAAATAAGATTAGAGTATTATTAATTGGTTATTGCTAAATGATCGAGTACGGTGTATAGGCATGGTGACGAGTATCTATACACTGGTGTCTAGCATGACCGTGGGTCTTTGTTGGTACTTGTTTTGGTATACTTTGGGACTTTTCCAAGCTAATTAATGATTTTCTATATAATGTGAAAAGTTTGAGGATTATTTATGAATTGTGAATTCTTTGGAGCGTTGGCTCAAACAATAAAATACTATTGAGTAAGAAATGAAAGAATTGGAAAGAGATGTGATTATCTCCCTTGCCGGTATGTGTAAGTTGTTGTTGTTGCTCCCTTGCCGGTATTTAGCTGTTTAATTGTGTTTTTCCCTTGCCGGGACATTTCTTGTTATCATTTATTTCCCTCGCCCGTTTGGTTGTGATTGTTGTTTGATGAGGAAGAGTGATGCTGCATGAAGGGTCATTCCGTGCCATTATTGATTATATTTGCACGAAAGGACGTTCTGTGCCATTGTTGATTATATTTGCACGAAGGGACATTCCGTGCCATTGTTGATTATATTTGTACGAAGTGTCATTCCGTGCCATTGTTGATTATATTTGCACGAAGGGACATTCTGTGCCATTGTTGATTATATTATGCACGAAGGGACATTCCGTGCCATTGTTGATTATATTATGCATGAAGGGTCATTCCATGCCAATGTTTGATTATATTTGCACGAAAGATCATTCCGTGCCATGAAATGAGGGTTATGTGAGGAAAGCACGAAGGGTGATGCCGTGCATTTTACTTGATTGCTTTTGTTGAGGACGAGAGTAAAAGCACGAAGGTTGATTTCAACTGTTGGATTTCTTGTCTCTGTTAATTATTGTTGTGCCCTGCTTCTTATTTAAGTTGATGACTTTTATATCCGGATTGTACTCCCCCATAGCATGTTTCCCTCCCTTTTAACTGTTTGGTTTTGGTGTTCTTTCCTTTTATTGCACATATATATATTGAACTGCACAGGTTGATTGGTGGTCCTGTCTAGCCTCGTCACTACTTCGCCGGGGTTAGGCCAGGCACTTACCAGCACATGGGGTCGGTTATGCTGATGCTACACTTTTGTGATTTTTGCATAGATCACGGTACTAGAGCAGCTTTTGGACCACAGCAGTATCACATTGAGTGGGAGTTGACTTCAATTCAGGTACTACGAGGTAGCCTAGTTGGCGTTCGCAGGCCGGAGTCCCTTTCCATACTTTCTATTTGTTTTCATTGTACCGAGACAGACACGATGTATTTTTCTATTCAGACTTGTTTGTAGCATTCATTAGTAGTCCGTGAGATAGCGACTCCGGTCTTGGGTAGTGAAATGTTAAGCTTCCGCATTTTTGGTTTCCAATTATTTATGCTATGAAAGACTTTCGCTTTTATTTAAAGGTTTATTATTGTTATTACTGTTGTATTTTTATCCGAAAAGGTTTTAATGCTTGGCTTGCCTAGCTCCGACAGTAGGCGCCATCACGACTCCCAATGGTGGGAAATCCGGGTCGTGACAGAAAGGAGCACTAACATGGTATTCTCTTTTACCAGAAAATTCTATTGATTCTTTTGCCGAGCTTGCAGATTCATTTATAAAAGCACATTCGGAAACTCAAAAGTTAATAAGAGGATGGAAGACATCTTCAAAATAAAACAAGGAGATACGAAGCTACTCAGGGAATTTATGGATATATTTAAATATGAATGAATGATGTTACCGCGCATACCTAATAATTAGGCAGCCACGACATTTGCAAGTAACTTAAATGAAAAGAGCTCAAAAGCCACGAGAAGACTCAAGGAAAGCTTACGAGAATTCCCTGCTACAATTTGGAATGATGTGTACAACAGGTATAGTAAGAAGCTGCGGATAAAAGAAGATACTATCACTTGGTCAAGGGGTGGTGAAAGAACAAGTTCGAGGCGACCAGAAACCGAAAAAAGGTCTGGTAAGAACAGGTATCAAACTTATATGGGAAAGATGGGATTTACGCTCTAAACAAGAAAATACAAGGTGGTTTTAGATCAAGGGACAGAGACACAGGCTCATTATCCAAGTTCGGGAAAGAGTGAGATGTGCGGGACAACAATGTTAATACAAAGGAAAAGGTTGGTGATTACAGTTTCAATATTAGCACTTCTGAGTTGGTAGTTGTTTTAAAAAGTATGGGAGATAAGGTGCGGTGGACAAAAGAAATGAAATTGAACCCTAGCAGAAGAAATCCAGACTTCTGGTGCGAGTTTCATAATGACCACGGTCATAAAATAACACATTGCAGATTGCTACAAGGTGAAATAGAGCATTTGTTAAACAAGGTTATTTTACAGACTTATTCAGTGAGAAGGGTAAGCAAACATATATGGATAATAGACAAGAGCCTCCAAAACCTCCATCACTAAAAAGGACGGTTAATGTGATAAGCGGAGGTGAGGAGATTCATCAGAGGTCAAGGTTACCTAAAAAAAAACAAGTTCACCAAGTGTTGGAAGAAGGCAATATAACATTTGATGATACAGATGCAGATGGCTTGATGACCCCTCACAACAATGCACTGGTAATATCTTTTCTTTTACATGATACTAATGTGAAATGAGTTTTAATTGATCTAGTCGCTCCGTAAATATCATTCTTCTAAGGGTGGTAAACGAGATGCGGGCGATGTGCACAGATAGCCACTAACAGCTTATGTCTTTATTTTAAAGCCAGCATTTTAAATGTCTTTAGTTTTTAGCCACTGGTTTAATAAACTTTAACTGCTCGGACGAAAATACCCTTCTGCTCATGTCCTTAACTTTAGGACTTCAGGACTTCATGTCCTTAACTTTTGAACTTGAAACTCTAAGTTCAGGACTTCAGGACTACATGTCCTTAACTTTTGAACTTGCAACTCTAAGTTCAGGACTTCAAGGTTACATGTCCTTAACTTTTGAACTTGGAACTCAAACTTCAAGACCAAACGTCCTTAACTTTTGAACTTGTAAATCAAAGTTAAGGACCTTTTGTCCTTAAATTTTGAACTTGTAACTGTAAGTTAAGTACTGCTTGTCCTTAACTTTTGAACATGTAACTGTAAGTTAAGGACTGTCTGTCCTTAACTTTTGAACTTTAAACTCAAAGTTAAGGACTGCATGTCCTTAAGTTTTGAACATGAAATAATAATTTAAGGACTGCATGTCCTTAAGTTTTGAACTTCAAACTATAAGTTAAGGACTGCATGTCCTTAACTTTTAAAACTGAAACTCAAAGTTAAGGACAGAAAGTCCTTAAGTTTTGAACTTGAAACAATAACTTAAATACTGACTGTCCTTAAGTTTTGAACTTGAAACTATAAGTTAAGGACTGTCTGTCCTTATCTTTTGAACCTGCATGTCAAATTTAAGGAATGCATGTCCTTAACTTTTAAACCTGCATGTCAAACTTAAAAACTCATGTCCTTAACTTTTAATCTTTGAACTCAAAAGAAACAAAAACAAGGGAAGAATAAAGAAATTACTGTACGTAATTGAGACATCTTCTCAAAAATTTAGAACTTGAAAATTTTGATGATGCAAAAGGAACTACTGTACGTATTGGTAAAAGAAATAGTGAAGCAAAATCAGAAGGATCTCGTGATGGACCTGGTTATGTCCTAGTAACTGGGGTCACTAATAGACCTGATGCTATTGACCAAGCATGGAGGAGACCGACCGTGAAATCGCCTTGGGTATTCCAGATAAAAATGCAACACGAAAGAGAGGAAGAAAGGGTAAAATTGTCTTTTTCTATTAGTAGTGGCTATTTTTGCTGAGCATTATAATTAGTGAATAAAAATTAAAGAAACCCTTAATTAGTGGCTACTCCACGCCATTTTTACACGAGATGCATGCTGATGATAAAATGGGTCCCAAAGCATGTACCTTATCTGGATTCGACAATTCAAGCGTTGCTGGAGCCACGTACAAAAGGTTGGTAACAAAAATATTCAAGAACACCTGGGAAAAACTATGAAAGTCTACATCAATGACATACTAGTCAAGTTAGCACATGAAGGAGATCATATCCAACATTTGTCAGATACTTTTTATATTCTCCACAAATTCAATATGAAGTTAAATCCCAAAAATGTGCCTTTAGCATGGCTTGAGGTAAGTTTATAGGTTTCCTTGTTTCTAACCAAGGAATTGAAGTAAACTCTACATAGGTCAAATCCATTGAAGAAAACCAAACATACTCATGAGCAAAAAGGAGGTGAAGAGGTTGACATATAGGATATCAGCTTTGGGAAGATTTATTTCTAAATCTTCGAAGAAACGTTTTAAGTTCTTTTCAATGTTGAAAAAGCAAAACCAACTTGAGTAGAATGGTGAATGTCAATAAGCACTCAAAAATCTAAAAGTATATTTGTCAAACCCACTGTTACTGGCTAAACCGAAGGATGGCGAAAGGCTATTCGTTTATCTCGCTGTATAAAAAATGGAGGTGAGTGTAGTATTAGTACGTGAAAACAAAGGTAAAAAATCTCCAATCTATTGTGTTAGTAAATCTATATTGGATGTTGAGACTCGATATCCTCATTTAAAAAAACTTGCTTTAGCACTAATTATGGCATATACAAAGTTGATGCCTTATTTTCAATGTCACCCTATCTCTGTAGTGACCGCTTACCACTTAAGGAATGTATCGCATAAGCAAGAACTATCAGGTAGGTTATCCTATAGAACTTAGTGAATATGATATCATGTACCAACCTAGAACGACAATAAAATCACAGGCTTTAGCGGATTTTGTAGCAGACTTCAGCCCAGGGATAGTTCCTGAAATAAAAAAGGAACTACATGTATTCACCGGATCTAATCTGGGTACTTAGACCCTATTTATTGATGGCTCCTCGAATGTTAAAGGAGCGAGTTTAGGCATTGTTCTAATCCTACCTTCAGGAAAAATCATAAGACAGGCAATAAAGTGCCATACCATTACTAACAATGAAGCAGAATACAAAGCTATGATTGCAGGTCTGGAATTGGCACGAGAACTGGAAATATAGCATATTATAATCAAAAGTGACTCGCAAATTATAGTTAATCAAATGCAGGAAACTTATACAGCTAGAGAAGTGTGGATACAATAAAATTTGGAAAAGGCACGAGAATTAATCAGACAATTTCAATTGTGAAAAATCATGCAAATACCCAGGGAGGAAAATGCGGAAGCAGACGCGTTGGCTAATCTCGCATATTTTGCAGAAGTAAGAAATGAAGAAAATGCAACCGTAATACATTTGTTTCATTCGACACTCGATCAGGATAAAGATGAGGTAAATTTCAATAATTTAACTTGGGATTGGATAAACTAGTTTGTTAATTTCCTGCAGTACATGATTTTACCTGAAGACAAGAAAAAGGCTCAGTCACTTCGACGAAAGCTGCCTGTTATTATTTGGTTTATGGAAAACTGTATCGAAAGATGTTCAGAGGGCCTTTATAAATATATCCTCGGACCTTCTCAAACAGAATATATGATGAGAGAAGTACATGAGGGACACTATGAAAATCATGCCGGAGGAAGATCTTTGGTAAAAATATTAATTAGAGCAGGATATTATTGGCCAAAATAGAAAAAGATGCAAAAAGTTTTGTGGCCAAGTGTGACAAATACCAATAATATAAAAATAATATGGATCACCCAGTGGAGCTATTACATCTGGTTATTGCACCATGGCCTTTTATTATATGGAGGATGGATATCGTGAGTCTACTACCACAAGCCAAAGGAAAGGTACAATTTTTATTAGTATAAATAGATTATTTTACCAAGTGGGTAGAAGCAGGTGCTTTCAAACAGGTGCGGAAAAAGAAGTCAGGGACTTCATTTGACGAAACATCATATGCCAGTTCAGAGTACCAAAAGAAATCGTATGTGATAATGGCATGCGGTTCATAGGTGCAAAAACCACAGAATTCTTTTAGAGTTGGCAGATTAAAAGGATAACTTCAACACTATACCATGTGGATAATGGACAAGTCGAATATACAAACAAAGTTATTATTAATAATTTGAAGAAAAGATTAGATGAGTCAAAAGGTAAGTGGCCAGAAGTGTTACCAGGAAGCCTAAGGGCTTATCGAACGACTGCAACAACAGGTACATGAGATACTCCATTCTCACTTGCGTATGGTGCTGAAGTCTTAATTTTCACACCCCGTTTTTACCTCTTTAACCCCTCTAAAAATAATAAAAAGTTTTTAAAGCTCAAATGGGTTTCAATTATGAAAAATGATAAAAGATTGTGTTCAAAAGGATTTTTCAGAGTCGCCACCTGACATTTTATTTCGGTGTGTCAGGTCACTATTTATAGAAATGATTTTTCCTTTTTAAAACACTTTGGACTCCAAAACTAAGTCGGCACAAGAGATTTTGGGTAAGGGGGTTCATTTGACTCGAAAAAAAATGTGTTAGGCATTCTCCGAATTTCGTAACTAGTATGGTTGCGTACGTAATCAAGTTGGCTGTGAAAAATATTCAGGCTAAGGTAAGAAACACACAAAATAAATAGCAAAAAGGTTTGAGGTCGTCCCCTTCCTAATAAAAAAAATAAAATAAGTCCTACTAGCTTATACTATGCTTTCACTGATGATGCCACGACTTCCATTTACATTTACTTTGGAACATACCCCTGATAAAAGAGTATAAAAATATATATACAAACTCTACGAGGCATTCCTCTATTAAATAATGAACTAAAGGGGCTACCTGTCAAGTTGAATAAAAGAAAAGACCTAAAGTTTGCCTACTCAAGGATTGACGGCCTAAGCATGCTCCTAACAGTATAAACAAACAATAATGCAATGAATACTACGGTACTAATATTGCTTCTTTTAATCTGTCCCCGGCTTAACTAGAAATTCCTTGCCTTAATTCCTTAAGCTAGTTAAAACATACTCGGCCAAAGAATGACACGAACAATCAAATATCACCAACAGGATAATGAAGACATTTTAAAGTAATAATAACTAAGCTGAAATGAAGTAGCGAAAGGTCTAGAGACTGGCACATAAGACTTAAATACAGTTGAATAGAAGTTGAACATCCAAAAGAAACTCAAAGCATTTAAAGCAAATAACTAAAGGAAAGACACTAAACATCCGAGCTTAAAAATTTCTACTAAAAGTAGTAGTATGCACTAAGAGAAAAGCAATCTTGATTAGTATCCTAATGATATTTTAAATATTACCATTGTTAGTTTCATGACTAGTAAGGATAGCCCGTGCTGCGCACGGGCCCAATAACATTATGCTTAGGAGTAGAGCTAAAGTATTGACTACGAATTTGTTTGAATCATATAATTTTGATTTAAGTCATGTATTTGGAAATGTACAAAATATTAGTTTAGACGGTAAATTAAAAAGATTACAATCCATAACCGTAAACTTCAAATTCTAACTCTACCTCTAAGTATGCTAAATACTCGAGTATAATTGCTTTTTGTTATGGAAAAAACTTATATTAAAGTCTCTCTTAAAAGGATCCTAGAGTTAATCTTATATTACTTGAAATTATTTAAAAGGAAAAAGTATCATAATTTTGTTGGTTCCTACTATCATGTAAAAATCAAACTGTAAAAGTAGCTTGCGTCATGATCGAATTTATTAATTAGCATAAGTAAATTTTTTGCCTAACTTATATATTGTTATTTAAAATAGGTTCTCTGGTAATGATGTTTCTCGTTCAAAAAGTATTATTTAATATTTTGACATATATATGATCAAGAATATTATTCATGATATAATTTTTTTTAACTAAGCGGTCCTTTGTATCTTTATTTTGAGATTGATAAAATTCTATTTATGAGAAAATAAATGGATATGTGCATTTCGTTGTTGACTTTAACAATTCATTTTCTAACCATAAGAGACTGAAGAAAATGAATAACAGGACACGCATTTTTTAGTTTTTCATATTCAAAACATACGGTGAACTTCATAGTAGCTACTTTGTCCTTTAGATATTTTGACAGTACATATTTAAGTATTGCAAAAATAGTTAAAGTTGTTAGCTCATTAATTAAACTAAAAAATACAAACGAAGCTTAATTGCTCACATGGCCAAAGAAAGTAATATAATTTCAATTGACTACAAATGTAGCGCCTGAACTAAGGAATTCAAACAGGAAGCCCTTGTCCTTATGTTATCCTTGGGATAACCTTATGTTGGGACGCGGTCGAAATTTAAATTTTGATATTGCTAATCACAGGATATGACAACATAATGATATATTTTATCCTCTCCAATATTTTTTTTAAAGTCTTAGAAAAACAAAGTTAAAATTTGAGTTAAGAGTTTAGTCAAATTTATCTAGTATAAAAGCAAACACGTGTTTGAAATATACGATGACATTTTATTTTTAGTTCTAATAATGATGACATCTACTAATAAAAATATATTCACTAAATAATCTCGTTCTTATTTAATCCCCTTATTGTAATTCATGCAGTATAATTTCCATATAACTATGTGAAACGACTCCTAAGATTACACTTTTTAAAATTCTATGAACAGTAGTTGAATAACTTTACATAGTGCGGTATTTATGTATAATTTAATTTTAAATCGTTTTAGTTTTAATTGGTCAAGCAATTTATGTGTTTCCCTTGAAATTTCTATGTATAAGTTTAGTTTTCTTAATTTATTATAGAATTTTTCTACATTTATGATACAATGTTACTAATTAAAATGATAAATACTAAACAATTTATGAATTCTTCAAATAAAATTAGTTAATTTGTAAAAAATGAGTTGCGAGCATATTATTTATCTCACATATAAATTCATTAGTATTTATTACACTAGAGTAGGCATGTAAAAAATTAGTTAGAAACGGAGAGAGTACGCATTTGTTTAATAATAGTAATGATAATATTTGGAGTTTGATTTTCAGCTATAATAGACAACATAAGCCTAGAGAGAAGATACTTCTTTCGGTGTGTCCACGTGTCCACTATAAAAAGCAAATTCAGAATAAGATATGAATGAAAGTTCATATGGGGTCCACATATTTAGGGCTAAAATGTCTGTACAGTAAAAGAAAAGTAAAATAGTTACAGTAACACCCTATATGCACCAATAAAAATAACAATGCAATCTGAAAAAAGTTGTAATTTCAAAAATACCCTTTTGCCAGGCAGGCATGTTGACGGAGATGTGCCTGTGTTCCCTCTTCTCATAAGTAGGAATTAGCACTCTAGGTATGATTACTAATGGAGAAACTAGTACTTCGATAAAAATAAAAGTCGTAGAATATAAACCCAAAATGAGCAGCAACAGACAAAAATACGATTTAAGAAATTAGCCACTGAACTTGATATAGGACATTACCCACTGAGACTTAAAAGTGTCATTGAAGAAAATTCTTTAACACTAAGTAGACAGAAAAAGGACCTATTAACCTACTGATAAATGATCTCCATCAAACATGATCAAGATTGTAAAAAAAATATAGGAAGCTTAACCCCAGAACAACAATTGAACCTTAATTTGACAAGAGTAAGATATATGATATTTTAATCAAACATTCTCACAATTCAAATAGAACACCAAACCAAGGAAAAAGTATAAATAAAGGGCCAATATCATGCTTATAACCCCAAAGATTCAAACAAAAGATTAAAAACGGGAAAGAGAGATGAACCTGAAAATTGAGCTTTCAATTGAATTTCAGCAGCTACAATGAAGGAATTGAAAAATGATGAATCTAAACAAAAGATTTAAAAAGGGCTTCAAACCGAGCAGCAAACCACACCGGAAAATTCGAACGGTATTCAACGATGATGGCAAATTTGACACCGCTTCGGCTCAATTGAACTCCACACGAGCAGAACACTCATATACCCATTTTTGAAACCAAAAAATCAAAAGAAAAGCTGCAATTGTTTTTGTATATTTTCGAAACTTGGGTTCTACTAACCTAAAAACAGAGGACCTTTTTTTATTATTTTCTTTTATAATTCAAGAGAAAAAACTAAGAAATTAGAATGAAATCTTATCTTTCTATGGCTCAGTATAGCCGAAAATCAGGAGAAGAATATAGAGAGCAAGATCAAACCCTCGTTTTTTTCAAAGCTTTTTTTTTTCCTCCAAAATTCTCCCATAATTTTTTTTTTCTCTTCTTCTTAAAATCTGAAATAAACCTCATGACTGATGTTGTGAGAGAGAGATTGGGCTGCCAAATTTGGGCCTCTAAATATCCGAAATTAGGCTAAAATTTGGAGTTTGAACTCTTTAAATTCAATAATTAAAAAAAAACTTAAACCTTTTCCATTTAATATATAAAATCAATTCTAAGTAATTAAAGTAAATTATATCATAATATGAAACTATATATTTTTATATTTTTTAAATATTTTTTAGATATAAATTATTATATTAAAAATAAAATTAGAGAAAAATAAGTTAAAATCATAGTAAAAATAAAATATATTTCTGTAAAATACTAATGGCCTTAAGTTAAAATAAGAAGATACATAATGAAACTATTTTTGTTTTTCAAATTTATAGTCTAAAATTAAAATTGAGAATGGACTATAATCCCATTAGAATAATTCGAATAAATACTTTAAAAACACTATGAATACTAAACTAAGTTTAAAAATGTGCGAGTCAAAAAATACGTGCTTACAGCTGCCCCTCTTTGATTGGAAACTCGAAGAGTTTTTGAGCAACGAATTAAATAAGCAATGTAATTGAGTTCTGACTTGACAATTATTCAAAAGAAAATGTAGATAGACAAAATAATGTGGCCGAACCCCGGTATCTTAGCTGCCTACACATTCTTGAATATAAAAGAATCATACCAAGTGTAGTTCAGGAGAAGGAAAAGCGATGAAGTACCAAGGTGGAGAGCCGGTTGAGGTGCCGTTGAGGTTACGGTCTTCGGTTCCTACCATTATATCAAAAAAAAAAATTACAGCAAAAATAAAAGAAAAACACAAGATCCTATCTACTTCTTGTCTCGAATTTACTTTGAATCTCCAATTGCTCCTTCAACTTGAAACTGAAAATTCACCCTATTCTTCAGGTGGGCATCCTGCTGACTTGAATTTGAATAAAACTGGAAGTTGACCCTGTTCCTCAGCCGGGCATCCTGCTGCTTGCACTTGAAATAAGCTTGAACTTGGAGTAGACTTGAGCTTGAAAACCTTGTTCTTCAGATGGCTCATGCTACTTCTGATTTTAATTAAAAAAAAATTGGAGGTTAACCCTATTCTTCAGGCAGGATCCTGCTGTCTTTGACTCAAACTTGAAAACTAAAAGTTGACCCTATTCTTCAGGCGGGCTTGTGATGCCTCTCTTACTTGAACTTGTAAACTGAAAGTTGACCCTGTTCTTTAGGTGGGCTCCTGATGCCTCTCTGACTTGAACTCCAAAATGGAAAGTTGACCTTGTTCTTCAGGCGGGCTCCTGATGCCTCTCTGAGTTGAACTTCAAAATTGAAAGTTGACCATGTTCTTCAGGAGGACTCCTGATGCCTCTCTATCTCGAACTTATAAACTGAAAGTTGACCCTGTTTTTCAGGCAGGATCCTCCTGCTTGATCTCGAACGAAATTAAAAGTTGATCCCATTCTTCAGGCGGGCTCCTGGTACTTCTATGATTTGGACTTGAAACCAATTTCTGAAATATTGCCCCTCGTTCTCTAGGTTGGTGCCCGGAATCAAAAACAACAAAACAAACTGCATACAACACTTAGGATTTGGAGACTTAGTAATTAGTTTAGAACATAAATAATAGCTGGCATGTCTTGAATAGGTTTTAAACATATAATATAGACATGCTAAGTAAAGAAGTAAGCTGAGTACAAACCATGCATTGAAAAGATGGAATTTTAGACATGCTGGGCAAAGAAGTAAGCAAGAAAAGGTGTAGAATTAAAGCATACATTGAACATGCAAATTTTAAACATGCTAATCAAAGAAGTAGTCAAGGATACAAGTTGACCCCATAATTGATGAACTAATGCAGGAATGAAAAACACATAGAGTTTGGATTCCAAAACTTAATTAGAGTCATACCCGTTAAGGAGAGCAAGAAACAAAGTATAGAGCAGTGTAGTGCAATAACTAGCTTTGGCTTACAGCTGGCTAGTTCAATGGAAAAAGAGGGTGACAGAAAGAGCAGAAAGCTTTAAGTATAAAAGAGAGTTTTGAACTAGTGTTCGTTATTATTCTAGTTGTCTAGAACTTAAACGAAGAGGAGGTTTATATAGGAATCAAAAACTTAACAAAACAAGGTAAGTGATCAATTAAGTAGTAAATCAGGGAAACCCCACGTAAATCAGCAAGATCTTCCCTTAATCAAGGGACAGTTCAATCAACGATAAAATATACTAAGTATTTACGGAAAAGAATAAAGTAAAATTTAGGTATAGAATAGGTAATTAAGGGAAAAATTGAAAGTTGACTTTGTTCTTCAGGCGGGCTCCTGATGCCTCTCTGAGTTGAACTTCAAAATTGAAAGTTGACCCTATTCTTTAGGTGGGCTCCTGATGCTTCTTTGACTTGAACTTGTAAACTGAAAGTTGACCTTGTTTTTCAGGCAGGATCCTCCTGCTTGACCTCGAACGAAATTGAAAGTTGACCCCGTTCTTCAGGCAGGCTCCTGCTACTTCTCTGATTTGAACCTAAAACCAATTTCTGAAATATTGCCTCTCGATCTCCAGGTGGGTGATTGGAATAAAAAATAACAAAACAAATAAAATTTTCTGCCCCAGTTTGCACTAGGAGGATTTGTGAGTTGTTAGCAAACTGTAAATCAACTATGCTATTGATGAAAGATGCAATGATAAGAGTAAAATTAAAGACTCGACTAGGATGTCTCATGTGAGATTGAGCTTAAGGAAAAATATAAACTGAGCTTGATTAAACTAAAACTTGACCCTATTCTCCAGACTAGACCTGGAACTAAAAGAAAACTAAAGATTAACAACCTAAGAAAACCAAAATTGACCATATTCTCCAGGAAGAACCCCTGAATTTAAGGAATGCTAAATATTAATAATTTAAGGAAATTAAATATATCCCTATTCTGTAGGCGGGACCCCTGATCTTAAGGAAAGCTAAAAACTCTTCTGACTAAGGAGAATGCCTAGGACGTAGGGTTCTTCTCAACTAGGGAAAATGCCTAGGAGGTAACGGTCATCTAAATTAGGGGAATGTGTAGGAGGTAAAAACCTTCTCAACTAGGGGAATGCCTAGCAAGTAAAAATCTTCTCAAACGGCCTTTGTACTGACAAAATTTGGGCACGTCACTTGAAAAATTTAAGCTTCCAAGATTTGATTTGGACATAGTCTTCATTCTTGTTTCAAACAAAAAAAACTTGTGAGTTTAAACATGGTAGTTGTCGCGCCCCCTGTTTTTCTCCTCGCGGAGAAAATCCGAGTTTCGACATTCATGGGGGAACAAATCGTTTCCTTTTGGGATTTGGGTATTAGAAGAGTCGCCACCTAACGGATTATGGTGTGTTAGGGCACCAAGAGCACTTAACTCATGTAACTAGTTGCATCACTAGAGATTAGGGTAAGGGCTCAAAATAACCTTGAGGGGAAGGTGTTAGGCATCCCTCGCGGTCCACAATGGTGGGTCTCGACCGAACTTATATGAATCAGTCATTTTGAACAAGTAAATAGTTTCAATACATATTTGCAAATAAAGGCATATTTTAATATTCTAAATACAGGTACGATTCGGGTAATGGGAGCAAGAGAGAGATTTGAACAATTTGCACATGTATATGTAAAGAGAAGAAAGTTTATGAAATTTAAACACATATGGAACTGGGAAAGGAGGGTCCTAGGTTGGTTAGCCTACAGGATCATACCCACACAATGCCTGGTAATCAATCCTCAATGAGGGGATACACGTGACATTAACGCGTAGTAATCATATCCCTTTCTACCCAATTCCCTCCCCTTGGTCATAGCCTATAGCGTTCTAGCAACCTTGAAAATGTCCTATGTGTGCACTACCCGTCCCTTCCTCTTGGCCTTGGAGGTATTTTAGGACCTCTATTTTTGGACAGTTTTAGACCCTTCTAAGGTTTAAAAGGATAAAAGTCTAGGCGTCAATCAAGAACAGTTAGGACTGCAATTAAAGGAAACAAATTATAGGCCCACAGTTACCTCCACATATGTAACAAGTAAATGCACGTCTTCAAACAACAGTCAAATATCTTAAGAGAAAATCCGAGCACATGATGTCTAGGTGAGCAGGGATTATACAGTATTGTGTTCGGATAAAGTGTCAAAATCTTATTTGGCTTGCCTACTGATTAAACCTATTAAATATGGACAGTTTTAAATAACAAAAGCACAGTTTCAGAGTTGTAGAATTTAAATCGCCCTATAGGCTTGCCTAAACGTAGAACAATGATGTCCTAAGAGCATGATATCTACATTGATGCAGTAAAATAGCGAACAGTTTTGAACGTAAACTTGAGATCCTATAGACATGATTTCTAGCGGTAGTAAGTTAAGGCAATATTTAAAAACTCATTTAAAGAAGTGGACATTCTTTTATACCATTTCAGAAGGAACTAACATGGATTAAACTAATTTTATTTAACTAAATTCATTTTAAGTTCTATAGACAGGATTTTGATTTTAATTATTATAGGCATGGTCTCTATTTGTTAAGAATTGCTTTTTTGAACTTATAGGCATGATTTATAGTGAGACTGGATGTAAGTACATGCTGTAACAGAAACTGAACGTAATCACTTTACATTCTATAGGCATGATATCTAATTGTAGAGTTAATTTTAACCCTATAGATATGGTTTCTATTATTGAATCCATTTAGATCCTATAGGCATGTTCTAATTTCGTGAAAGCAATGTAGACATAGCAAATGTATTAACATTATCCTATAGGCATGGTATCTACCCGAGTTTCTCGATATGTATATAAATACCCAGCCCTTTTCACTAATCACCCCAAAGTTGTTTACAAATAATTATTATAGACCAACTGAATAAATTACATAATAATAAAGTGGAAAAAAGAAGAAATAACTATAGGGAGCCTAAAGCAGCCCAAATGACTTTCCCAAGTCTCTAATAGTCTCAAATGCCAAAGTTCCATAGCCAGTATCTTGTGTAGGTGTATCAGAGTCCCCTAAGGATCTCAAGGATCCCATGGAGTGCACACACACCTAGACTTCTTCTCAAACAAGAACTGATTTAAGTGCGGTGTGGAAAGGCCAGCTCTAACATGCCAAAGTTCAGAGAAATCTCAAGGATCTCAAGGCAGTACACATGCCAGAGGGGCAGAACCTAGCATTCTAGGAGTATCGTGATAGTGCTTGACATAGTTTTGTTTTGAAAATAGTACAGATATGAATTCAGAAGTAGGAAAGTTTTTTCAGAAAATAGGAAATAACATAGTGGTAGAAGACAGTTTGAGAAGAGTGTCAAACAGCAGACAATCAATTGGTCATAAGAAATATACAGATTCAAAAAAAAAGAACACCTCACCAATAGATCTTCACACAGAGATGAAGGGATTAAGGCACCCGAGAATCACATTAGGGGACATGGTTAGGGATAGTAGAGACATGTAGTCACAAACTGCATGCAACACTTAGGATTTGAAGACTTAGTAAATAGTTTAGAACATAAATAATAGTTGGCCTGTCTTGAACAGGTTTTAAACATATAATATAGACATGCTAAGTAAAGAAGTAAGTTGAGTGCAAACCATGATTTTAAAGGATGGAACTTTAGACATGTTGGGCAAGAAATAAGCAAGAAAGGTTACAGAACTAAAGCATACATTGAACAGGTAGATTTTAAACATGATGATCAAAGAAGTAGGCAAGGATACAAGTTGACCTCATAACTGATGAACTTATGTAGGAATGAAAAACACATAGGGTTTGGATTCCAAAACTTAATTAGAGACATGCCCATTAAAGAGAGCAAGACACAAAGTATAGAGCAGTGTAGTGCAATAACTAGCCTTGGCTTATAGCCGGCTAGTTCAATGGAAAAAGCAAGTGACAGAAAGAGCAGAAAGCTTTAAGTATAAAAGAGAGTTTTGAACTAGTGTTCGTTGTTATTCTTGTTGTTCAGAACTTAAAAGAAGAGGAGGTTTATATAGGAATCAAAAACTTAACAAAACAAGGTAAGAGATCAATTAAGTATTAAATCAGGGAAAGCACACGTAAATCAGCAAGATCTTCCATTAATTAAGGGACAGTTCAATCAATGTTAAAATAAACTAAGTATTTAAGGAAAAGAATAAAGTAAAGTTTAGGTATATAATAGGTAATTAATTGCAATTCACAGCTATTTAATTAAGGAAACAAATCAATAATAATCGGCGGAATTCAAACAAGGCAGGAGAAAACCATTAAGGCAGGTAAATTCAATCAAATTGAGTAAAGAAGTAAGAATCAAACGTTTAAAGGAAAGTATTCAAATTAAACCAGGGATTAAGGGATTCATAATAATAAAAAGTTCGGTCAAACAGAGAGTCATGGAAGAATCAGCATGCTTAGCATATAAAATAAGGTAAAGCATGAGTTGTCAGGAATCGATACATAAGTTTAACAAAACAAAAGTTAAACAACACCGATTCTAGGAGAAGTATACAAATCTTGCACGAATTGCCAGTATGAACACAAGCACATAATATCAGTGAAAGGTTGAACTAAGAAAATTCAGTAGAAGCATACTAGGACAAGCAAATCATGAGAAGTCACAAGAATCCAAGGCAAGAACATAGTCAGAGGTACCAATATCCAGAAACCAAACGAAAAAACCCAAAAAATTAGGGTTTTCAGTACAAGTGGGCTAGGGTTGCAACAGGTTCATAAAATTAGTCAAAATGTGTTAGAATCGGAAGTTTAAACACAAAGAATCATTAAAAAAAATTAAAAAGAAATTTTGGAAACCCTAGTTTTAGAAAAAGATGAAAAAATCACTTGAAATCAAACGATTCTTGTAAGGAATCTCAAGGCTATTATAAAACTCACAGAAAACAAACTCAAATCATGTTAGATCTGTACGGGTATAGGATAGTTTAGAAGCGAAATTAGGGTTTCAAAGAGAACCATACAGAGATGAGAAAACCTGTTTAGGAAACTATAGATTGTAGCTAATATAGGACGATCTCACTAAATATCACACAGGAATGGCCTGGAACAGGAGGGAGATGAACTCTAGATGCAAGTCGACATAGCCCGGGTCCCTTGAGGGCCTTAGAGATGGCAAGAATGACATGAGAGAGGTCATTTGAGGCCTGAAAGATAGTGAGAGGTCACCAGAGATAGCCATAGATGAGGGTCAGCGTTTGGAAATTAGGGTTTAGGTTGAGAGTGTTTTGAGAGTAGAGAGGATTTTAGGGCGGTGGGGTAGGTTGTGAAATGAATTAGGTTTGGGGGTTATATGTTAGTTTAATTAGGAAAGGGAAAACCTGGACTATTGATCAAAACGATCAACATCCAGGATTTGACTGGGTATTGGGTTGGGCGGATGGGTTATTGGGCCTGGGTATTTTAATTGGGTATTGGGCTGGCAATTTGGGTTAGGATTAAGGTTGAATTGGGGCTAAAAATTGAAATATAATTAGCCATATTTTAAATAGCCATTTTAACACTATATAATTTATAATAAATAATAAATAATTTCTGAAAAAATCAGGGAATTAAAGTGGCTTAAAATAGTCATTTAAATTTTTAAAAATATTAAAGATCATTTTATGCATCAACAATGTAATTATGCATTAATAGGTCTAGTATTGCAAATGTATGCAAATTGGTTTTAAAAAATAACTGCAATTATAAAAAATGCACTAAAAATATTTAGCAATATTTTGGCATAAATATAAAATTTAGATGGCTAAATTACTACAAGAATAATTTGAAAGATAATTATATGAAATTTTATGAGTAAAAATTGAAGAAATAAATCAATTTTAAGCCTTTAAAATTATAGAAATATTATTTAAAAAAACTCTTATGCATGCTTATATATGTATATATGCTATTTTAAAAGTATATATATGTATTAAAAATATTATAGGAAAAATTGGGTATCAACAGTGGTTGGTTTGTGGCCTTGACTTTGAGGGCGATTGCTCCTTCACTTGCCATTATAACTTTGATTTCAACTTGAAAGACCTTCCTTATTTATTAACTAACCACTTTCTCTGTCACCCTTATCACAGAAAACACCTTTGATCCGTTCAAACCCAATACCCTCTATCTGTTGTATTTTGCTCATGAACTGACATATACTGAACATTTGTATTTCACATGAATCCCAAAACACGTCAATTCCCACTCACTTAGTGCGCATTCTACTCTTTCCTGACTTATGCCACTTTAACGTGTTAGCCAGACTCCACTTTGTGAAATTAGAAAGCTGGTAGCAGATTTTGTAGTCATTTCTTACTTATTCTAACAAAACAGACTCGAGAGGACTTAAACAAAGCAAGAAGAACAGAGTTAAGGGGACAACGAAAAGAGATGACATCTAACAAGAAAATCACCAAGTAGAAACTTATCAGATGTAGATACTAACTCTAAGGACTGTGACATGAATTTTGGATTAAGTGGCCTAATTTGTCAAGCAAGTCTAATGTTCAACTCTTGTTGTATCTCTAAGTTCCGATTATCCTATCTGAATCACTGTCTTATTGGACTTGTAGTGCCCGAAGGGTTTTCACCATCAAGCCTCTCTCATTTTGTTCTTTCTCTCAACTCACCGTCGCCTTATGGTACCTGTGAAGGTTTTCACCAATAAGGCTCTCTCATTTTATTTTTTTCTTCTTATTTCCTCTAATTCTGCAGATGACACGACATTATACCATGGTAAAAATATCATATGCTCTTAGCATGGCTAACTCAGAACTCTCAAAGATTATCTGGAAGGTCTTTTTTTTTACTGTAATGTGGCTTTTGGACAGGGTTAGAAAGAAATGATACCATAAAGGCTCAAAATTACTAAAACAATAGGGTTAATTTATTTACAACTTTTGGAATCCATTTTAAAAACTTTGCCCCGGTTTCTAAAACAAGAGAATTTGATTTTTTTTGTTTGTTTTCTTTAGATGGAATTTCTAAGAAAAACTATCCCACTCTTAACTTCGTGGGATTATGAAATATTTTAGTTGGTGTGACCGAACCGTAAGGCTACCTACATATCTTGTGGTGACAAGAATCAGGTGGAATGTAGTTCACACATCTGACCTAACTATTTTTCATCTCTCTTTCTGTTTCTTTTTTTTTCTTTTAAATTTTATTTTGGGATGAACTTTCTAAAACAAACCTATGGGGACATGTATTTTTTTTTATTTTTTTTATGACTCTAACTTGATTCCAAGAGAGGGGAGGTCAAATAAATCATCACAGGTTCAAAGGGGTATCGAAGGGTATAAAGTATTTGGGTAGCTGAAAAAGGGTATCCCAATATCTGAAAATGCCAAGTACAACACATGCAGCTTGAGGATGAAAATTGAAGATCGTGTATAGCACTTCTTTGTAGCAACAAAATTGATATCACAGATATGCCTTACATCTTTCTTTGGTGCCTTGTCAAGTATAGAACTCTTGTTGGATAATTTCTTCTTCACAATGGATCTCCTCCGCCAGTTTGGAGAAAACTCTTTTGGCTTTATCTTGTAACTTGAGATGCACTTGAACTGAAATTTGCTCACTTCAAATTGTTTGGGATGCACTCTCTCGTAATAAATTCTTGTTTTCCTATTAACTTTCCAAACCATATGCCCCAGTTTCACACAATTCGGGCTTTAAATAATCTTAAAATGTCCAGATCTTTGCTTATTTCCCTCAAATGTCTCTGGTATCTTCAAAACTTGTTTCATTGTTTCTTAATTAGACTAACTTTCAAGACCAGGCTGAGAATTCCGTGTGCAAGTCATATCACTAGAGTCAGCATAAAAATAACTATAAAAGAAAAAGAGAACTAAACAAATACAGACTAGAAATAGCATAAAATAGGAAATTGCATTAGACATAAGGTGAAAGGGTTTGAACAGTGAAACAAGCACAACAAAACTTGGGTTACAACCCTGGAAAAATCTTAGATAATACTAGACGAGTTACTACGACTAAACGAACCAGGCAAAATAAAAGAATAGAAGGGTTTGATTCACAAGATAATATCCGGATTACAATCCTGAAATAAACTGGACAATAGAAATGACAATAAAATAAACTACCAAAACTCCTCCTTGGCTAGCCAACAAAGGAGTGTATTTCCAATTACAAAGCTTGACATCTTAGCCACTGAGTCACCCATCGACATTACTAGGACCTTCACAAGTCTCCATCATATTGACCTTAGCAAATAGCTTTTGGTTCCCTCTTTACCGACTCGTTCTTAAGAGCAACTTTTGGAACCGAGACTGATAGCGCTGAAAATTTTGCGGCGAGTGGCCCTCCAAGGGATTCAGAAAAGTTATCATATTCCTTTTCAACACAAATCATACCCACCATATGCATCTCATTATGAACAATCAATCGACTTTGGCTAATGTCTATTGCATCCGAATTTTGCACAAAATGTCACATGCATCATCAAGCTTCTAGACTACTCTTTTCAGATTCCAACACTTTTCTATGTTGTTCCCCGGGGCACTCGAGCAATATGCGCACCTTTGAGAATAATCAAAATTATTTGGAAGAGTGTTTGAGATTTTTATCTAAATCAGCTTCAACATGTCCAATTGCCTCAACATTTGGAACAAACTGGCATATGATTCTCCAATAGGAGTGAATGACTTTTCTCTTTGATGATGCCTTTTTGTACTCCGGCCTTGGTTGGACCCTCTTACATGTAGGTGGTTGATATGCTTGTAGAGGTGGGTAAGACATTTGTAGAGGTGGTGCATGCTATTGTGGGTCTTGTGGATATGGAGCATATGGCGGCGCATTACAGATAGAGTACTGGGAAGGTGAGGTATGACTTTGGAGATTTTGTGAAGGAAAGTAGCATTGGGGAGGATTATCTGGAGTACAAGGATATTCATGGGGTCAGCATTGAGGCTGAAAGCGTTGAGCAGGAATGCCCATTGGATCCTATAGTTGGTGGGGTTGAACAACATCTTCTCTATTTCTCTTCCTTCCCCCCAAACTTACTGAGATGTTCTGAATGTCTTCCGTAATATCTTTCAATGTAGAATAGCTCATGATTTTGCCTGAGTTGATCCCTTTTTCTACCATCTCCC
The DNA here is from genome assembly GCA_026770625.1 of Nicotiana glauca. NCBI lineage: Eukaryota > Viridiplantae > Streptophyta > Magnoliopsida > Solanales > Solanaceae > Nicotiana > Nicotiana glauca. The sequence goes on along the minus strand of MU751186.1, from coordinate 52,298 downwards.
CTATTTTTACCAAATCTTTGAAAGGTTTACCTAGAGCTGGGATCAAATGACTGAAGTAGGTGGGTCCCTGAGCTTGTAGGAAAAGCTTAACCATTTCTTCTTTATCAATCAGGGGACTGACCCAAGTAATTTGTTCCCTCCATCTGAACTCGAACTCTCTAAATATTCTCTCGGGTTTATTTTCCATCTTAGATAGGGAGGAGCGGTCTGCGATAATGTCTAGATTGAAGTGAAAGTGTCAAACAAAATCTCGACTCATGTCATCCCATGCATACCACTTGCGGACATCTTGACGAATATACTATTCCAAGGCTTCCCCATGCAAGCTCTCACTGAAATACGCCACCAACTCCTCATTTTTCCCAACACTTCTCATTTCATTGCAATAACCCCTCAGATAGGCTACTGATCTCCATGCCTATCATACAAGTTAAGTTTTGGCATTTTAAACCCCGCGGGAGGATGACCATTAGGGAACATACACAAGTCATTGTAAGACTTGTTAATCTAATTTCACATCTCTTGCATGTTCTTTAAGCATTGTTCTATACCTTTTAGCTTCCTGGATATCTCATCTCGCCCCTTTTCATGTGAACTTTACATTTTCAAAATGAGGCTCATTCCGAGGGCTATGATTGTATGAGTTAGGGACCTTGTGGGCAACCTCTAAGGGGTAGTATTGGGCATCATGAGTTTTGAGTGGGTGTTCATTATTGGATCAATAAAGGAAAGATTGTTGAGAAGTTGTGATCGTGGGGTTAGTGTATATTACAGGAGGAAAACTTTTGGTAAAGGTAATTGGAGGACGAGTGATGGAGCTACTAGGGAAGTAGGGAAATGTGTGATAAGCGGGAAAATCTGGAGAGTTTGGTGGATCATCTGGCACTATGACCGGAGTTTGGGCAAGGGCAGTATCTACGAAGCTAGGTGGTGACAGAGGTGGTGCCTTCCCAGTCATCCAAACCTGATACATATACACCATATGTTGTGTTAACATCCTTACCTCTTCAACCAACCCAGTGTCCTATTCAACTAATTGCTTTCGGGTACCAGTATCAACCAACTCAAATCCGTTGTCATCTGCCATTGCCTTTCAACTTTATGTTGTAGGAAAGAGTTACTAGTTAAAGAACCACAAATCAACCACCCTTATACTATAATGAAGATAACAAAGAGGAGCAAAATGAAGTCATCATGTTAGCGCCAGAACATTCAACATAAGATAATCTCATATTATGTGCAATGCACCTAGTCATAGTTATCGGGTCTAAAATGACTTCGAGGGTACGAAGGTCATATGGCATCATCCCAATTTTGTTCATTTGAATCTTCTCTTTTCTTTCTTTTCTAGCACTTCTTGGCTTGCTCATTTTTCTTCCTCTCTTTTTCTTTCTAATTATCACTCTTTTCTTTCCTCTCATTTCTCATATCCTATAACTTCATCTTTTTTTTCTTTTTTTTAATAATGATTCAATCGAACCCTATGTAAGTTTTCTACGTATTATGTTCCACATGAATCAGACCAAGCATAGTTCTGGAAAAGTGATGGATAAAATAAACTAAAAATAAAAAGATTTTTGGATTTTTCATTTATAAAGTTTTTTTCACATACAAAATAGGAAATATGACAACAAAAGACTCAACGAACTCAACTAGACTATCACTAACTCTGACACCACCTAAAAGACTCAATATTGTTGTACAATACTAGAAAATAAAGGACAACATGAATAAAAAAATTCAAAACATAAAAGTGTCCGCAAGCAACTCATGTCTGCAACGGTCCAGATTGGATTGGTCCTAGGTATCTATCATGATCGAGATCTAGTAAATAGATCCATACGTGAATAAGAAAAATAAGACCAAATAGAGCTAGTGACTTGAGACACTATGCGATGCCACAACACCTCCTATTGGACACATACAATACACGATTGGGCTATTTTTTGAAAATTAACCTACGTGGCCAAGAGTGGCTATTAAAAAAACTCAACAAAGGCGATCTCAAAGACATGGAAATACCTCACAAAGGTTTATATGGATTCAAACTCCCAATAATCATGGCCCAAAATTAATTTGCAAAAATGATCCATTTTGCAAAAATAGCCGATATGGCCAGAAGTGACTAAAGATGCAAACTCGAAAAGGATGGACCTTAAAGTAATATGACACCTAGTTGTTGACTCAAGATCCTAATACATGGGTCATTGAACCAATTTTACAAAAATGATCTAATTTTGCAAGAATGGTCGACGTGGCCAAAAGTGGCTACATGTGCAAATTTAACAAGAATAGACCTTAAAACTGAGAGGACATCTTGTTGCAGACACAGGGCTCTAAGACATGGGATAACAAACTATTTTGAGAGAATAGCCTTATTTTGCAAAAAGAACTACTAATGTGCCAAATGTGGCTAAACATACAAGATTTGGCTACGACCCTCGAAGCCATGAACCTAAGACTCACTAGAAAGGCCGGACCCTATGTGGTCTGCCTACGTATCTCATCTCGAAATACGAGAATTAGGTATGCGTAGTTCGGGAAGATTGGATATGGGAGAGAAATTAAAAAAAAATTTGGAGAAAACTTATTTTTGTTTTTTTCTTTAAAAATGATGAAATATGTAAAATCTTTTTGGATTTTTTTTATTTTTTGAAAAATGATGGAAAAGTGCAAAATCTTTTGGATTTTCATTTTCATTTTTTTGGCTTTTCTTGAAAGGTTGTGAAAGAAAAATATAACTGGGCCCTACTTGCTTCATATTTATACTCTCAACTATCATTGGTCCGCCAAATGACCCCTTTACCCATAAAGAATGCAGCATGTAGGCATGGGGAGGCTTAAATGTATTTTTTCGACCATGGGCCCATTTTGACATAATTTGGATAGGCCTCCCATAAAAGGACACGGTGCCTGGGACCGAATCCTGCTAAGTATAAATTACATTATGCAAATAAGCATGACCTAAAGGCTGATCTACGTTTGGGGTTCAGAAGACAAGGCAATTCGGGGCGGCACGTGGTCGATGGCGGCTGCTCTAGCTGTCCGCCCACTCCACGCTCCCACGCCACCCCTCTAAAGATACGGGTGACTCACAAAAGGCAGTGTACGCTCAAACGTACTCTGGAAGACTTATTGTAGAAAGAAGACCCATGGTTATGCAAATGATGACAGTTATAATTCACATATATGGAAAAGCTATAAACAAATAACCAACAGAATGGAAAATAAGACAAACAAACCAAATAAATAAAGTAACTAAAGAAAACAAACACCTCAATCGAATATCTTAAAAGCCAACAAGATCAAGTATCAGCTCGAACCTACAACTCCCCAACAGAGTCTCAAGAGCTGTCACACCCCTTTTTTTGCCTCTTTAGCCCCTCTTAAAATAATAAAAAGGTTTTAAAGCTCAAAAGGGTTTCAATTATGAAAAGTGACAAAAGATTGTGTTCAAAAGGATTTTTCAGAGCCGCCACCTAACATATGATTTCGGTATGTCAGGTCACCATTCTTAGAAATGATTTTTCCTTTTAAAATACTTTGGACTACAAAACTAAGTCGACACCAGAGATTTTGGATAAGGGGGTTCATTTGACTCGGGGAGAAGGTATTAGGCATTTTTCGAGCCCCGTAACTAGTACTGTTGCGTACGTAATCAAGTTGGCTTTGAAGAATATTCAGGCTGAGGTAAGAAACACACAAAATAAATAGCAAAAAGGTTTGAGGTCGTCCTTTTCCTAATAAAAGAAAATAAAATAAGTCCTACTAGCCTATACTATGCTTCTACTAATGATGTCATGGCCTCCATTGATATTTATTTCGGGGCACACTCCTGATAAAAGAGTATAAAATATTTATATACAAATTCTAGAGGGTATTTCCTGTTAAATAATGAACTAAAGGGGAGACCTCTCACCTTGAATAAAATAAGGGACCTAAAGTTTGCCTGCCCAAGTGTTGACAGCCTAAGTATGCTCCTAACGGTATAAACAAACAATAAAGCAATGAATACTACAGTACTTCTATTGCTTCTTTTAGTCAGACCCCAGCTTAACTAACAATTCCTTGCCTTAATTCCTTTAGCTTGTTAAAACATACTCGGTCAAATAACGACACGAACAATCAAAGATCACCAACTGGATAATGAAGACATGTTAAAGTAACAATAACCAGCTTAAATAAAGTAGTGAAAGGTCTAGATCTTGATACTGGCACGTAAGACTTAAATACAGTTGAACATCCAAAAGAAACTCAAAGCATTTAAAGCAAATCACTAAAGACACTGAACATCTGTGCTTAAAAATTTCTACTAAAAGTAGTAGCATGCACTAAGAGAAAAGCAAACTTGATTAGTATTCTAATGATATTTTAAATATTATCACTGTTAGTTTCATAATTAGTACCCTAGATATGATTACTAATGGAGAAACTAATACTTCGATAAAAACAAAACCCACAGAATATAAACCCAAAACGAGCAGCAACAGACAAAAATAAGATTTAGGAAATTAGCCACTGAACTTGATATAGGACATTAACCCAGTGAAACTTAAAATTGTCATCGAAGGAAATTCTTTAACACTAACTAGACAGAAAAAGGACCTATTAACCTATTGAGAAATGATCTCTATCAAACATGATCAACATTGTAAAAATAATATAAGAAGCTTAATCCCAGAATAATGATTGAACTGTAATTTGACAAGAGTAAGATATATGATATTTTAATCAAACATT